>JAJOOE010015030.1:0-16864 GCA_036250405.1 Solanum raphanifolium | reverse complement strand
AACTAACTCTCGTCATTTTTTTATAATCACTCAATAGTATCTTTTACTCAATAGTATTTTTTACCCTATAAAAACGTAGTAATTAATTACTTCAACTCTATTTCTTATTTTAGAATAACTCGTGAATACAGTTTGAAGATTCAAACAATCTTATTATTATGATATTGTGTGAAAATTAGAATTGATTAATCAAATTTATTAGACAACCCTTTTAAATATTTGCTTCTATTAATTTATCCATATTTATTACATTTATTCACTCTGTCATAAAATTATCAAGTGATTTTTCAATAGCTCGCCACTTGGACTAACCACATTGCAAACTACTTTACTTTATTATACGACTCTTATATATCTTTGATTCAATTACTTCATCCAATTTCGTTCCAACACTTACATTTATAGATTTTGTCTTTTAAGTTAAGTAAATAAATTTAAATTAAGGGAAAAAGGACAAATATACCCCCGAACTTTGATAAATGGTACGTCTATGCCCCCGTTATTCTTTTCGTCCATATCAGCCCCTGCCATCCAATTATCGGTACACACATGCCCCTCTCACTAACGGCCCCCTCATTCTGTACACGTGTCTAAATCCTAAGCAACTACCCGTTTGACCATTATTTTTAACCCTTAAACTAATAGCACGCCCCATAACTCAATTCCGACCCAATTCCAACCCGATTCCAACCCGATTCCCTCTAAAATATCCTAATGAGTATTTATCAATAAACCCATTATACTCTGTGAATTCCCATTTGATCAATTTTTCACAAAGAATAATCAAATTGGTAAAAAGGGGTTGCTTTAATTTATTGAAATTGTAGAATTTTAGTGTTTTCTTGGTATTCTCGAAGCTTTTTCTATTTTGGGTGTGTTTTATTTTTTGTGGGTTTGAGTATTTCATCAATGGCTGCTAGTGCTAAAGAAGTGTCTGGTGAGACAACAATGGTTGAAGCTCCTGCTGTTCAGTCTTTATCATCACCAAACACCGATACACCAACAATAATTCTGAATCTAATGGTGTTAAGGATTCATCCGATTCAATCGCAAATGCGAAATCAGTTAAGTAAATTCGGGTGGGTTTTGGGTTTTGATAAATACTCATTAGGATATTTTAGAGGGAATCGGGTGGGAATTGAGTTATGGGGCGGGTTATTAGTTTATGGGTTAAAAGCAATGGTCAAACGGGTAGTTGCGTAGAATTTAGACACGTGTCCAGAATGATGGGGCCGTTGGTGAGAGGGGCATGTATGTACAATAATTGGACTACAAGGGCTGATATGGACGAAAAGTATAACAGAGAGCATAGACGTACCATTTATCAAAGTTTGGGGATATATTTGTCCTTTTTCCCTTAAATTAAATATTGTCATACAAGAGAGACAGATAAATTGATCGTTAAAAAAGCATCCACTATCTTAAAATTTTGGATCTCTATGCATACATATATATAATAATAATTAATTAATAATACTATTTTATAAGTGGGAAGTTTACAAGTTAAAATTTTTAGGAAAATACCTTAAAATTAAAGGCTAAAATTATCTGTTACCTAAAAGTAAAATTACTTTTTATTATATAATTTTATATGCTACTTAATGTCTCTATACTACTTAAATGGAAAGAGCTTTCCATCTTCTGCTAGTTATTTCTACAAATGTGATCATTTTGCCAGATTAGAAAGATAAAAATGAAAATTTTAAGATGTAGTTCAGTCCATCTAGAATGGTGGAAATTGAAAGTCAGCAATCCAACTAATATCCAAATGAATTGTATATAATAAATTTTAAAAAGGGATAAATAATTTCATCAAATCATATAAAATGGTAAATAATGATTACATTAAATTGTTACTTGAAATTTTTTTTATCTTATTAATCCATTAAATTTGCTCAATGATCAGCTTAAATGGATTTATAGGTCAAGAATATGCATAATCCTAACCATTTGAAGAAACAATAGAAAGAACTTACAAATTTACCGGTAAGTTCATTTTCCTTTGTTATTTTATTTCTACAAGTTCTCATAAAAATGTTTTTATAAGGCAAGTTTTTAGTGAAATGTTTGACATAGTGAAAACATTCATACGCGATTACTTAAAAATTATCGGATTATCAAAGAGATATCTATAAATAAGCTATCTTAAACCTTGAGTTTGATATGTCATTTTAAAAACATTATAATTTTTAAAATGATTCATAACGTATTTGAAAACTAGCACGTATATTACCCTTATGTAGAAGTGAGACTTAAAAAGGACCAACACTGCATTATTTTACTGTACTAAAGGCAGTAGTAATTGTACGTTTTGCAAAGGACCAACACTGCATCTTTGCATTGTACTAATGGTAGTACTAATTGTACATCAATAAATAAAGACACTTTCTCTAGAACTTTCTTCCTATAATCAGACAAATTTCTAACCCTAATTTCTCGCCTCCTTCCTACAGTGGCACTATTCTCTCAACTCTTCCTTCTACTTCTGATCTCTTCAATGGCGAATCCGTCTGCTCCTTAGTATTTCCTCTTTCTCTACACACTTTAAATCTCTCTCTGAAGCCACACTTTAAATCTCTCTCTGAAGCTTTGCTGAAGATCTTTGTTTGTTTCGGACGAGCTGAGCAGGTACTTCTTCATGCTTTAACTTTCTGTCCTCCTTCGTAAAGTCTCTCAACTCTTCCTTCTACTTCTCACCTCTTCAATGGTCAATCCATCTGCTGCTTAGTGTTTTCTGTTTGTCTACAGGGTTAAAATCTGTCTATCAAGCTTTCCTGAAGATTTCTGTTTCTTTCGGACGACCTACGCAGGTATTTCTTCATCGTTTAAGAGAAATTTACATGTTTGCAGTGCCAGCTCTGACGGAAACCCTAACGTATAGTATAATCGGGTCCAAAATTCCACTGATTTTAGGCTGCAATATCAAATCAGGGCCCGCTTGATTGGATGACCACCGCTCTCCCGATCTACAGCTGAAGGTTCCCTCATATTTTCATTTTCGTTGATGATTTACAATAACCTTCAATTCAATTGCTCAAGCTTCATTTTTTCATGTTAGTTAGTTTCAAAGATAATGTTTTTTTCTGGAAATTACTTTCCGTTTTAATTTAAATGTTTTATTTAGGAAATCAATTTCTGCTGTTGGATTGGGTATTAAAGTAGCTCACATGTACTAATTGTACCGGTGTAGGACTTGGTATGACAAAAATATTTTCTTCATAACTTTTTGAGTTTTGATTAAAACAAGTAAGATTGAGTAAGAGTTGGACCTTGGACGTTTGTAGATTGAGTAAAAATGGTATCCTCTTAACTGAAGAAGTCATTACAATACATTTTCACATAGATTGCAAAGGTAACTAAACAATTCTAGGGAACTGTCTCCTTCGTACCTAATTCATTCTTCATGTCATTTAACATATCTTTCATAACTTATTTCACATAAACTGATTTACAATGCTGTTAAATCCAAAAACTAATCTACCAAAGAGGTATTCTGTTGACTTACAGAAGTTGATAAGGTAACCTAATTATTATCCATCTGCGAAGATTCAACTTATTAGAGACTGCGCTGGACACATAGGTAAAAGCAAAATGATATTCCATACTTTGAAGGAAGCTTCTCAACCTGAACATAGACCAACTGTGTTTTTAAATACATTTGATGATGTCTATTGTTTGTTGCAAAAATCTATTATAGAAGATGAAATTGTTCGATCTTTGGTACTTACTGTGTCTCAATATTCACTATGCTTAATAGGATGGAAATGTATTACTTGCTCTGCATTCTTGTTCTCATGTTACCTGCTTCAATTCATTCCATCAATACGTTAGACTATTTCGATGGAATATTTCTGTTTGTTCATTCACATTATGGGAGGAATACCACCTCAAATTTCCTGGTTAAACATATTGTCATTTGTCACATATGTTGTATCCCCACATGTTTTGTATTTACAACTTTTATATGTCTTTGCTTTCTTTTGCCTCAATACTTGTCCAAACAAATTCATTAGCAAAAGCCACGAAAATATTTCATCTACTATAATTAATGATTCCTTTCATTTGTCCCATATGTAGTTCTAACTTATTTCATATTGAATTTGCTGAAATTCAATATTCCTAGGTACTCACTTTATTTCACAGAAGATTGGCTGCAACTCAACGATAGAAATACCAGTCATACAGAACAGCCTGCTGGGTTTGCAGCACCGTGTTCATTATCGCCACCTTCGAGGGACTGGTTCAAATGCTGACCCAAAACGTATATCCACGCTAGCCACCCCACCAGATTCAGAGACATCCCACACGTGGTCGCAGGTACGTTATATGTTTTCTCCCATGATGTATACGATTTCATACACCCAGCAGCTATTCTCTCATATTTTACTTCACCTGTAACAAAAACATTTGAAATACACTCAGAATTCTTATCTCACCCATTTGTACTATTGGCTGCAGTAGGAGACTGTCTCCTAATGGTACTCGAATCAATTTCTGCTACTTTATTTTCACTGCTGATTTACTACTTCCCTTGCTGATTTAGTTACTGCTCTTTGCAAATCACTTCTCCTTCAACTATTTTAATTATCGTTTCAGCTTTCTTCAATTCTCTGTTTTTCAAGATACTCCAAATTCTGAATGCCTATTAAAAATCATTACCTGCTACTAATATCTCATGTCATATAATTAATCATTCGTTTACATTGTTCCCTATGTAGTTGTAACTTATCTCATCTTCAATTCCCTGAAATTGAATATTCCTACATACTAAATCTATTTCATAGGCGATTGCCCGCAGCTGAAAGATAAAAATACCACTGATACAGAACAGCCTGCAGGGTCTACAGGAGCCTCTTCATTGTTACCCGCTTACACCCATTGCTTTGACTGCCGATGCAAACCATCTATACAGGCTAGCCAGTCCACAGGATTCACAGACATCCCACATGTGATCACAGGTATCTTATATGTGCTCTCCCATGATCTATACACTTTTATACACCCAGCAGCTACTGTCTCAAATTTTACTTCGCTTGTAACTACAAACTTTCGCATATAGTCAGAATTGTTATCTCACCCATTTCAAGTATTCACTCCATTAGAAAAGTCTCTCATAATGGTACTAGGACCAATTTATATTACTTTATTTGTACTGCTAATTTAGTGCTTCTCTTACTGATTTACTTTCCACTCTTTCCACATCACTTTTCATTCACCTGTTTTAGTTATCGTTTACAGCTTCTCCAACTTTCTGTTTTCCAGGATAATCCAAATTGTTTATGACTATTGAAACTCCTTAACTGTTAGGCCTACCATTGTAGGAAAATAGTTGCTTCTAAGCTTCTCCTTATTTTGTTTCATTAGCTTCTCATTTCTCTTTTCACAATTAAACATCTTCAAAATATAAAATCCCCTTACATATTATTCTTACATAAGACCGAAAAAGTTAAATAGCAAAAAGAACCAGTGCAGCTAGGGAGATTCCTTTGGTAATAGTTTCACTTGCTTTCATTTCTCCAGTACTTTTAGTTCCCCTACTTTTGCCTGTTTCGCCGTTAACAATGAGGTAGAGCAACGAATTCAACATGCAAATAAACTGTTTGATCAAAGTGTTCATCTTCGGTATCACTTCTATATAGGTTGTGCCCAGAACACCAGCTTGCACCCAAACATTTGCAACAATCTCTTCACTTTTAGGTTTTGTGCATTTATCTTATTCTTCCGTCTATGGCCCAAAATATACTGCCTTATATTCATGCCTCTTTGTTCAGTTCCATTTTGGAATGGAATCATTTTACTGAATGCCACACAACTGTGGATGTTGCCCGCATTTTCACCTGTCCGCTTATACAAGCTACCACAATTTCACTCTAACATTAGCTGATAATAGAACATAGTTAAACCACAAACAAAACCCAATTGTCACATCGATAGAAATTTAAGCCTTCAGCTGATAAAATTGATATACAGCAGACTCCCACATTTAGTAGTATGCGACCAATTGTTTCTACTCAAAGCTGAATCACTTCAACTCTGCTGATGTAGCTTCATTTTTGGACCTTTGATAAACAAATTTGTCCGTTAAACAGTTATAGTACTGAAATACTCCTGTGTGTATATGTGCATCTGCTAATCAAAACACACGCTTAAAAGGAACACACAGTTTAATTTGATAATTGCTTGTAACTTCAGTGTCCACTTTTCCTGCCTTCTTCTGCAAATTAATACAGCAAGTTTAGGCCCTCTGTTTGTCCCAGCTGTACGTAATGTCTGCTGTTCACATTGTACAGAAACTACTATCAAACTTCTTATTTTATTGCCTGTTTTGTCTGTTTACAGGAAATTAATAAATCTGTTGTTTCTGATTGTTCAAATTTCCCAAATAAAAGGACAAAAACAAAGCAGTTCAGGTAACAATGTTTTTTACCTTTCATTTGAACAACTACTTTTATCAATCAACGTTGGAATTCTTTATACCTATTATTATAACATGTCTCATGATTTACACCTACCATAAAGGTAACATTTGCCTATGCTGCCACAATCTTTATCTTGTTTTTTACCTTAGTGTCAATATCACTGATCTATTGCATTAATTAGTTGGGTGAATTGCCTTACCAAAACATTCTCCCTATCATATGCCTGAAATCCATTGGGGTTGCTACACAATTCTTATAAATTGTTGCACGTCGAACTTAGTTATTATGAATAGGGAAACTGCAAAGTTGATTATACACTTTCTACAGTTTAATTTGATAATTCGTTGTAACTTCAGTGTTCACTTTTCCTGCCTTCGTCTGCAAATGAATACAGCAGGTTTAGGCCCTCTGTTTGTCCCAGCTGTACGTAATGTCAATTGTTCACATTGTACAGAAACTACTATCAAACTTCTTATTTTATTGCGTGCTTTGTTTGTTTACAGGAAATTAATAAATCTGTTGTTTCTGATTGTTCAAATTTCCCAAATAAAAGGAAAAAAAAAACCGGTTCAGGTAACAATGTTTTTTACCTTTCATTTGAACAGCTAATTTTATCAATCAACGTAGGAATTCTTTATACCTATTACTATAACATCTCTCATGATTTACACCTACCATAAAGGTAACATTGGCCTATGCTCCCACAATCTTTATCTTCCTTTTTACCTTAGTCTCAATATCAGTCTGTTGCATTAATAAGTTGGGTGAATTGCCTTACCAAAACATTTTCGCTATCATATGCCTTAAATGCATTGGGGTTGCTACACAATTCTTATAAACTGTTGCACGTCACAGTTAGTTAGTTAGTTATTATGAATAGGGAAACTGCAAAGTTCATTAAACACTTTCTTGCAATATTATTTCCCTCTTACTGTAGCTGCGTCACATTACCTACATTACAACATTATGAGTACATACACAGGAAATAGCATAGTGCCAATATTGTCTGCAGCTACATTCATTCCTCATCCAGCGTGTAACTGTGTTATACAATTTCTTACAATCTTTTTTCCACTCTCCATGGCGCCTTTCCCTAAAAGTAAAACACATTTGACCCAGCCAGAGCAGTATACGTTTCTGTAGCCCTAAACTTCCAATTCCTTCTACCTGTATGAATAGTCTAATATCAAATCAAGCTGCTTCACCACAAGTTAACAATCAAAATTCCGCTCTTCATGGTCAGAATATTGTTTATTCTTCACTGAATTTTCAATTGCATAGTGGTTTTACTTGGGGAAAAAATTCCTTCAGCTTATATTTTCTATTGACATCATCGTGCTACTTCTGTAAATAAATAAAAAATGAAGGCCACTTCTTTTTTGCCTTTTCAGTTTCTGCGTCGTTTAAACATTGCAAGAACTGAAGGTTCTCTTCTGTTAACACCTATTAGGTACCTCCATTGCAGCTGCCACCTGTTATTTCTTTCTTCCTTTACATCTGTGAATATGCAAACCTTCTTTCGAGTTCATCGATCTTCCAACCTAACAAAGGTATGCTGCGTGCCTTTGTTGTCCTCATTTTCCTCTCTTTCCTCGACAATTAGTTGGATCTCTGTTTGCTCTGTTGTAGTTCTTATCAAATTAAATGACTTCTTAATTATATAAAGTGCAATCAATGACATAGACATATTATAAAATCATCAAGTCAAAGCAATTGTTGTAATGAGAAAAGTGTCTACCTTGTTAGGAATAAATTACGTACTAAGTTCGTGTCCTTTTACATAGGTAAATGTTACTGCATATTGGGTCATTGTCTTCTACTCTTTATATTCATTTCAATCTGAACAAAAAGGCTCTTATCAAATGTAATTATACCTAAATGGGTTATATGATATAAAGGTAATACCCTCTAAACCAATCAAAGTAATATATTGTACCAGTTCCCTATATTAATGTGCAAATGTCAGTCAATTTTTTCGTTAGTGGGCTTAGTTAGTATTGATTTACAGTATATATGTCGTATCAAACTAGAGCAAATCTCCACTCTATGTCTTGCTACTTCTCGGATTTCTACATTCCTGATGTCCATAACAAATATGTAGTCAATAGGTGAATGAAAGATAATTCTATAGGAAAGAACAACTTCTTAATTTCCAGAATAAACTACAGTATTCTAGCTGAAACAACGAGACAATCTTCTTTTTCCAGGTCCTCCACAGTAAAGAGACAGTTAACTTTGGGAATTATCCACATATCCAACAACTTTACCTAATGTATTAACCACATGTATGCTTGACCCTCACACACAACTGCTATTTGCGTCTTTACCACATATGTGCCTTTTAATATAAGCTCTACTCTTCGTAGCCTGTCATTTGACCTTTTAGTTAATTATGGTCTCAAAAATGCAATCTTCATTTGAATCTTCACTTTTGCATACTTTTAACTAATACACTGCATACTTGCTACACCTTATGTAGGATTTTCAAACTCACACTTCTTCAGCTGATGAAATAGAGAACAAACTTCTGACTGACAAACGTAAGTTTCTGCATTTTCCTACTCTATAGTTTTTTTACCTCTGTTACTCTTGTGTTGTAGTCTTCAGTCTACATTGTACTATGTTATTCTGTGTTGACTCACCCTAATTCAACACCAACATATTACCTTCAATAAAATAACTTTGCTAAATACTTGCCCTCAGATGTTTAGCATTAAACAGAAAATGAATGCAATCCTGCCTGAACAAACAGGTACTACCAAAAAGGATGCCAAAAAAATGAGAAACCCAATTTCTTACCATGAAATAACAGCTGAAAAAAAGGTATGTCTTCTGGCACTACGATAGCCAGAATACTCTGCTCAAACACATGCTCTTCCCCAAAATGTTGCTGCTGTCCATTTTACAAACATTGACTCTGGCCGTCAAAGTACAACTCCACCGCAATCTACTGTCTTCCTTCAGAATAAACCATCACCTGTTACATTCACATCTCAATGCCAGAGGTTCTTCCACTTAGTATACTTATTTCTGCCTGTAATCATATAGGCTCAAATCATTCACATTTAAAGTCCCTAATAATGTGAAAATACACATTAATGAATTTCCCTTACTATAGGAGAAAGCTACAAGGAGTATCATTCAAGTTTCGCATGTAGTAAAGGCAGTGAAAATATTCATTACTCAAAGCTATATAATATCTAATTTGACATAAATTTTTTGCACTGTCATATTATATATTTCAAGTATTTACTTTCCTTATAATTTAAGACTACAGCACACATGTTCATTGTAAACACTAGCTTTCTCTACTCTTCTGTATTTCATATGTCATCAGTTGAAAGAGACAGTTCATATATTTTTACAGAACACAGTCAATTAGACCATACATTGTGTTATTTGCATTGCAGCTTTTAACTTCTTCTTCTTCCTAATTTCGACAAGACAGACATATATATATCCTAAACCACATACTTTCTCTTCCATTGTAGGTCAGCCGTTTTCTAATTGGACAAAAGATCAATGTGGTTGCTCAACTTCTTACCATGAAGATAATAAGAATGTATAGGAACATCACCAAAGTGCTGCAACAATCACATTGTACACACTGCTTCAATCAGCTGGCACCTCATCACTAATATAGATGCTGAGGTACCAATACTGCACCAGGTACCAGAATTTACTGTTTCTTTTCAAAATCCCTTTCATGCTTTAGTTGTTCTAAACATTTCTCAACTAATATTACAAACTTTCTTCCCACTGAAGGAGTACTGCATAAGGCATATACATGTTTCTTGCTAAAGTCAAACGCACAACCAAAAAAACTTATTCAATCTCTTAAAGCAACAATTCAAACAATGGTATCTCAGGTTAGCACTAATGATTTACTCAATTTCTAAATGTTTTTAGATCCATTGTTCAACATATATTGCAAATGAAGAATCTAAATTACATTATTTTTGTCATACCAATAGAGCAATAGTAATCTCTGTGTGTTTGTCAACTTATTATTTTTCCTACAATACTAACCAGATGACACATTATTTCATGTGTCTGTCTCTATGTGTATATATATATTATATATATATATACACATACATAGATAGATAGATACATAAATATTTTTTATCCTTATTTAGAAAGAACAATTAAACTACAACTGTCTTCATACAAATTCATGGAATTTTGGTTGCCAATGAAATAATGCCAAAAAACAGACAAAATCATTACAGTGGGTAGTCAAATGTAATCATTTTGTCTCTTTTCTGACTACCAACTGTACTGATTTTCTGCCTTTTTTGGCACAATTTCATTGGCAACCAAATCCCCATGAATTTCTAACAAGACACATGTAGTTTTTTTGTCCTTTATAATTTCTATATTTGTAAAATAAATAGAAATAACTAATTAGATATTAGATAAGGGTAAGGAAATACATATATATATATATATATATATATATATATATGTTTTCATTTTTTATATAATATTACCCTTAAATACATATATATTACAGATACAAGACAAATTTAATAGCCTTTCATTCAAGAACAAATTTTGCTCCATTTCTCAGGTACTATTTCTTCCCTTTTCATCTTTTCCCTCTTCCCATTTTGAATTTTTCTTGCATATTCTGCTTATCACCAACACAGAAATTTTTTTTTTACAAAATTACAGTTATTAGTTAGGTGTCAATTACTATGGTATTACATTTGTACTCATATTGCAAATGTAAAACCCAAACTAATAGCCTCTCTTATCAGTTTCCTGTTTGATGGCTCATATTTAATGCTTTCAATACTATTCATTCTTTCATAGATATACCATGGGCCCAGGAGTATGCTTTTACCTTAATGCCCAACATCATCAAAATATCTCCACGATAGTTGTTTTTTTTTTTTTTTGCTTTCTTTTTTTGGAAATTTTAAATAGTAGCATGAAAGTTTAGTTTCTATGAATAAAGTTTTTCATATCATTTTTCCGAAATGTATAGTAGTTTCACTCAACTTTCTGAGATAATTGTTGCTGTTTTAAAATTCAGCAACATTTTCTGTCCCTGTAACAGCTTTTCTCTGGAAAAAAAAAAATCCAATTGTACTTTGCACATTATTAATGCCTGCTAACTGATTTTATGTTTTCATTCAGCTCCACTAAAGACCCCTAACAGATTTACACATAACTCTACTTCTACTATGACAACACTGTTGTTTTTCCTTTCATTTGTTCATCATTTTATTTTTGTTTGGAACATACGAACTTTATTATCTTTCTGCACTTTATATCTCATACAACCCAATAGTAAGCGGTACAACTCTAAAGTAGTATACTTTGTTTGCTCATTTTGCCTGTAGCTGCTTTAATTGTATCCGATTATCAATCTCCCACTTCGACAGTCTACAATTGTACAACAGTATCTCATCAGTGACAAAGAACTCATAACACATAAATAGTTACCCCATGAAGATGGCAGCAAAAGTCAATAGTATGATACATGGTCTGTCATCTTTTATGAGTTTGTACTGTCTGTTCTGTCTTTGTCCTAACTTGCTTTTACAAGAGTTTGTTAATGCTTTGTTTCTACATCAACAGCTCATTTATGCAGCTACAAAGTGCATTTCTGCGCAGTTTACTGCTTTCATTTGATTCGTTTTCCCCTTTTGTGTAAACAACTGAAACATTGTTGCATGCCCCTCATTTAATCAGCCCCGTTCATAAAAAATGAACTAACCAAGTACTTTGAATTAATATTCATGTTATCCTACAGATACTACTATTTGGTTAACTATATTTCCTACAAATATGGTACTAAGACTGAACATCGACCAAATAGAACTAGCAATACGAGATTGGATTTGCGAAGTTCAAATTGTCGAAATAGGCCGCCCACGAGAAAGCCTTGACAAGAAGTGTACATTCCAAAATTTGATTTTGGAAGATGAAGAGGTGAGGTCATTATTATATTTTATGTTATCACTATTGTTCTTTTCCTCTCAACTTACTTAATCTCAACTTTCTATAACTCTTACTTTCAGGAATGCCAAATTAAGGTTGTTATGTACGCTGATGAAATTGAGCAGTATGCAGATAAGCTTAAACTCCTCCATACCTACCTGATCTCTACTGCAAGAGTGAAAGTCTCTCCCACTTCATACGGCAAGCCAATACATAAACTTTACTGGATTCTTGACAAAGAAACAGTAATTGAACAAATCAAACCATCTCATGAAGTTGAAAAACCCCTTCCACCGCCAACGAAGCTAAATATCACAAGCTTTGACCGTATTCCTCATCTAATGGTTGATTATGCTGCTGAAATAGGTATATCCATCGTACTACCTATTATCAGACTGAAATATACATCTGCACTACTGCAGAAGACTTCCAACAATTCATTATGTGTTATATACGCAGATATACTGGCAATCGTTCTTCGTTGTGGTCCTAAAAAAAATGTCGGTCGCAGTCATCATATGTGTCGAGAAATTACCCTTTGTGACAATCAGTAAGTATAACATTTGCCATTCTATTTTCCCCTTTTCTGCAAATATTTCAAATCAGTAACCACTTTTTCCCTTACTATGTTGACATCATCAATTATCGTCTAACCATTATCTTAGTACTTACACATCTGTCATTATGCTCTCACACTGTCAGGAAAATTCAGTTTCTCTTCACTCTATGGGAGGATTTTGGAGAAATAGAAGGACATGAAATTGCGTCTAAAATGGCAACAGCGGCAGATCTGCTTGTAATCCTCGGAAGGAGTATAGGAATCTCTACTTATCAAGGTACGTATACAGTCAACTTCTTACCACCGTAATTTTATATAATAACAAAACAATATACACCCTATGGTTATACAGGGTTGTCACTGCAGACTAGGTACAACTCCACAGTACGTGTGAATCCGAATTACCCACAGGCAGTGGCACTCATGAACTGGTACTGACATTTCATATTTAGTCTATAGCTTTAAATTACATCTAAAGAACCTACTAAACATATTATCTGTTCTAACAATAGGGAAAAAGAAAACAAAACTATGTTGTTAAGTTGTCCATCAGAGAAAACCTCAACTAGCTCATCTATAGCTCTCATGATAGTCAGTACTGCTGCGCAACAACTTCTCTCTATCGCAGAAATCTCATCAGCACCTTCTGTAAGTCATACTTGAACCTGCTCATTTGAGACTATCCTTATTCAGTTTCTCCTTCTATAGCTTTGCCTAAATAATCAAAACTTCCCACAGATAGGAGTCTTCTATGTTGACGCACAGATGGCCATATTAGATGAATTCCAAGACTTTTGTGTGCTTGAATGCTTAGGATGCAAACAGAAGAAGCGGACAAAGGATAGAAAGGATTTTGAATGTCCAAAATGCAATCGGACAACAGCCTTAGTGCCTCGGTAATATACTTTTCCCCTCTAAATTACACTTTCTGCAAAATATACCGTATAGTATACACATATTTGAAACTTCCCTTCATTTCAGCTGTAGCTTCCAAATTGATCTTATTGACAATACTGGTACAACCACAACATCTATCTCTGCTAAATTAGGAGAAAAATTTCTGTCCATGACAGCAGAAGACATATTTGACATAACTTGCACTAAGGTTATCTCTCATTCCCACTAGCTACTTGTACACACTTATTCTCATAATACCACATATCTTCGGCACAAACAGTTTACCACATATGCTTTGTTCTAAACTGTTTGTTCTAACTTGTTATATTTACAGCGACAATCATTGTCTCTTAATCATGTCCATGAGATGTTGTCGGACAAATTATTCGAAATTCAGCTAAGGAAGTCATCTTGGGCTAGCTCAAATACCACACATGCAACTTTGTCCATTCTTTCCTACATGGAAAAACAACATGCTCCACACACCACCACTGATAGGACTTCTAAAAAGATAAAACCTATGGAAATAAGTGAGGTAGAAGTGATGGCAACAACTACTGCAGCTGGTTCTTCAAATGCACCGCCAAAAATTGAACCACCCACACCAAGCAAAAAGGTCTAAAAGGTCAGTCTACATCTCACTTTCACACCAAACTATACCTCAGAATGATTGCCAATTCTACATATTTACACTTAATTAAAAATTGCCTGCTAAAAGCCTCTACTTTTACCTGTACTTTGCTTTCTTTTATACACGTATGCATATGGTTCCTGTAAAACATTGTAAGTGTGATACTACTGTTATACCGCTGCTTTCACACTTGCTCTTATCTCCTTTCAAATTACACATTTTTCTTCTGTTTATGTCTGACATAACATTGCAAGGTCTCACATTCATTCAGGGCTAAAATATGTCTATCCATGCTTAAATCAAATGGTTAACATTTTCTTTCTAATTCATCATCTCCTTTTGACTGTTCAATTAGCTTATTTTAGTTACAACAATTCACCAACTTCATTACTTCACAGTTAGCAGCAGCTCTTTTGCACAGTGACATGAATTGTTTACTCCTTCCTCTTTGTACTCCTTGCAACAGCTGAACTCACATCCAATCAAACTACCTTTCAACACTACAAAACATAAGCCCACTGACAGAAATCCTTATGTCTCCTGTGTGTTTGTGATAGCATAAAATTGTATCCTCCTTTTGATGTTTCGTTAATGTTTATGACTTCACACTCCAATATAAGCCTACTTACATGTTTTTCTGCAAAACTTGCATGCATACATTCGTCTACATTTTTCTTATTCTACTTTCGTATGATGTCATACACTATAATACAGAGTTATCAATACCAAAAAAAGGGAACGAGGTTTCTGTCTACTGCCTAACCTCAGACAGATTCAACAGCAAATCTATCGCTTTTATGCTGATTCCATGCATTCCTTTCTTTTTCAGCCCTATATTAAATTAACTTCGCTATCTCTTCCCATATTTGCACTTTCTAACATACTTTAAAATGTGTAATTGCAGGAACTCCCTCACACCATTTTGTCACTTTTGCTTATGATAGGGACAATATAATGAATGACTCTCCCTATGCTCTGGTTTATTTCATGAGGAAGATTAGCTATGGCCAAGCAAACTGCAGTGTTCTCGAAATATGATACTGCAACATGTAGTATATTATTTTGGTTATATTCCATTAGTTAGGATGCGCGAATCGTTCAACTCGACATCATACTGATGTCTATTGTACATATTCTGAATATTTCTAATGTTAATATAATATATGATATTATCTATGTTCTACAAACGGCTTGACCCTTGATTCATTAATATTACAATACTTTTACAAGCATCATATTTTGACTATTGGGCCCGTGCTTGCCACGGGCCTCCCAACCCTAGTATATATATATATATATATATATATGGGAGATTACTGACCTCCGAGAAAGCCAACTGAATGTTGTGTATAAACAAGTTCCTTCAAATTTGAAATCATAGAACCTGAAAAGACAAGTATCAGAGAAACTAATAGAAGCGATACAGAAAATGAAAACAAATTAACCCAAGGGAGCGGGGGTTTATGTTGGTTTTTTAATAAAGAAATAAAGAAAATAACAGAGAAAGACTTTGAGAGAAAAAATACTGCAGTATTATCAAAGATAATTATTTTATTAATTATTCAGAGACTTGCATTTATAGATATAATTATTAACTAAAAATAGAAAAATAAGATACTAATGTAACACCCCGTATTCGAAACAAACCAAAAATGCAGATTTTGAGAAGTTGCAGGTGCAACTTACGGTCACCATCCACGGACCGTAGGTCACACCACGGCCCGTGCTGGTGGTCCGTGGTTCACCACTGCAACCCCTCCCCAAAACAGCTCAGAAAATTGGCTAAGTCTCGACTCACGGACAGACCCACGGTCTGTAGGTCAGACCATGGTCTGTGGTCTATGTCCGTGGATTGAGATTTCCCTTACCCAGCCTCTGACACAAACTACGGTCGACCAGCACGGACCATCATTCGATGCACGGTCCGTAGGTCTGACCGTAAGTTAGAGTCAACAGCCAGTTAGCTGAAAATTATTGATGGGTCAACTTCAGATGGTCATAACCTTTAGCACAAAAGGAATTAGGTGTCCCTTGACCTATGAAATGATAGATAATTGAATTATCTTTCCAACGCCACCAAGTTTGCTGAAATTCGACCTCCGAGTAAAAAGTTATGCTCGTTTTAGTGAAGGCATGTCGAGCAGGCTTGACTTACAGACACAATCTACGGACCGTAGATTGACCTACGGCCCATAGGTCCAATCCGTAGGTCACTCCAACATCAGTTAATTCAGGGGTCTTTTGGTCTTTTCCTATTTCATTTAACCCCTAAGATACGTCGTTTAGACCCTAAATCATGAGGTTTTAGTCAGTTTAAGCCTAGAAACATAACTAGAACTTACCTTAGTCAAAATCATTAATCAAAACTTAGAAAATTAGAAGCAAGAGAGGAGAAAAAGGTCAAGA
>JAJOOE010015029.1:0-25083 GCA_036250405.1 Solanum raphanifolium | reverse complement strand
TAGACATAACAGTATCTAGTGCAATTCTCAATAAAAATTTATGAAACACTTTTTCCCACCACAAGATGGTGTTGACTTCATATCACAAATGTTAGTATAAATCAATTATAAGGGATTACAATTCCTTTCAACAACACATACTTGACATTTTGATTTATTGCATTAGAAGTTAGGAAAAACTTTTAAGTTGATATGGTTTTGCAAGATTTTGTAATTGACATGTCCCAAGCGTTCATGTCACAAACAATTTGATTCAAGCAAGTAAGAACAAACAGAAATATTAAGTTTGTAAAGACCTTCCGTGATGTAACCTTTTCCTACAAATATTTTGTTCTTTACTTTTATAACTTTGTCAAACACAGACATTGTTTCAGAATCAGCACCTTGCCAGATGTCCTTTTCAGAAGGACCTTTCCATAACATTCTATTTGTTATAAAATTATCCATGACCATAGTCTCACTGGTCCAATAAGGGCAATATGACCCAAATATTTGTTTTACAACACATACAAAGCATATCACTTTTCACCAATGTTCATGTCTATACAAATAAATTTATTTTAATAGACATATCTTTTCATGAAAAATAATAATATTTTAAGCGACACTTTTTCATCAAAGAATACAATTCTTTTGAACGAGTAATACAATATTTTGGTTTTATACTAGTCATATCATATACTAGTAGAGAGAGACTTAACGACCACAATATTGAATATACTCCAAGAATTTTGTGGGTCGACCATAATATAAGAATGTCATTAAATTTCATATCTTGTACTTTAAAATTTAAATTAGATAGTAAGTCTAATTTTGCCTTAATCACAAGTAAACAACCCTCCACATTTTAAAAATATTCTCAAAAATATTTTTCAAGTATTTGAAATTATTTTCCACATATTTTTCCCATGCTTTCACGAAGCCTTCTTTTGGAGATTTAAGCCATAGAAACACCCATTGCAGACACAAAAATCACTAATTTTATGTCATTATTGTTTTTTCTCTTTCTGTCACAATTAGACAGACCACTTAGTATTTAGAATACAAACCATAAAGATTCAATCTTTATACAACTTGTTTCTAGTTTAACGGTGAAGTTTTTATATTCTTCTAATCGTTAAATAAATGAACCTTGAATTCTGATGAAGTTTTTATATTCTTCGAATCAGTTTCACATTCAGACAGAGTAGTCAATCAAAAATGTTTTATTCTCCAGAAACCTCAAATACAACACTGTTCCTAGCTAACAATGGAGATTTTATCTTTTTCAAATCATTTAGCCTTAAATTCCCGACGAAGATTTTGTACTCTTCAAGCCAGAATATTCATTCAAACAATGTATTTAATAAATTGGTGAAGTTGCTATATTCTTCAAACCAATGCACAATTTGATTTGTTCGTGAAGTGCTTATATTCTTCAAACCAAAGAAGTAAAAAATCAGAATATTTAGTATCCAAAAGTCAGACACAATCAAATTTAACCTGGAGTAGAAAATTACAAAAGTTTTGTTTTCCTCCTCTTAACAGAACACATATTAATAATAATAAAGATATATTCTGAGATCATCACATAATGACCATCTATCCTAACATTTAAGAAATAAATCTCATAACTTATAAATGATAGAAACAATTTTTAATCAAGGGAAATAAAGATAGAACTTGATTTTTACTCCCATTGAATCATATTCTATCTGTCAGCAATGATTCCATTCAAGTCACTTTTCTTGCTATTTTGTTTTCCTTTCTTTCCCAGTTTCCATCATATTCCAATTTTTCATGGAAGACATTGAATTTCAACGAGAAACTAAACTCATGTTCAAATATTGTTAAGAGACAACATTTGTTCATTTACTACTTCTCATAGTTATATAAAACCAAGAATAAATGAAAAATAATTAAAGTGCATATCTTAACCCTTATGCACAAAATAACTTTTTCATTGAAAACAAAACTGAAGGGGTGCAATGCTTGAATGCACTTGGGAAGAAAATAAAAATAATCTTACCTATCCAAGGAAAACTTGCTACAGAAAATATACTCAGATATTAAAGTAGTACTCATTCATCCCAAATCTCTTTTATCATATGATAAAATAATTCTCTTTTTATTTTTTTACCATAAAAAGAACAAAGAAAATAGAAGTAATTTCCTTACCATAGAAAATATCAACAATTTAAATTTCTTAAGCTTGTTACCTCCTGTATTCAGATTAGCAAACCAGAAATAATAAAAGAAGAAAAAAAAACAAAGAACTATCCGAGTCCACAGACCCACTGTGTGTCCTTAAGAAATTTAATCCCATCAAGTACCCGAGGTTGCAGATTAATTCCTCCCAAGATAAAATGGATTAACCATTAAAGAAGTAGCGGTACCTGAAACTTCGATAATTTCAATGAACTCAAAAAGACAGCAACGAATCACACAGAGACACGATCGATCAATTTTGTTTTTTAAGAAATGTATGCAAAAGAAGGGAAGAATTCGATGCAAAAAAAAGAGAGAAAATGTCTTTATTTATAGCCAACAAAGGGTAAAGGTCACAACTCTTTGGAAAGAAGACAACCTTTCAGAAAGGTCACAACACTTTGAAAAAGGCACAACCTTTCAAACGGTCACAACCCTTTAGAAAGGACACAACCTTTCATAAAGGTCACAACCCTTCGGCATAGTCACAACCCTTCAGGAGAGTTACAACCCTTCATTTCCTGTTCACACCTTTAAAACCAACATAAACTTGAGGTTGTTTTATCATATATTTATGTTTAACCATAGAGAATTGTATTCTAAAAATGTTTTTCACAAAGTTAAGCAAATTAGGAAGTTTGTACAAATTATCATTTTTCTCAACACTTTCGATTCTCTTTACCCACTTAGTTAATTAGTGAAGATGCCTGTATATTTTTATGTAAACGAGTTCACAAATAATTTGACTGGAAACTTTTGAATTGAACAGTTTCTTAAATTTGCTTAGAACACAAATAATTGATCTTTGTTATATGAATGTTTAAATTCTTTTGTATAAGAGTTTTCATAATAAAACTCAAAATTATATCATAACTTTGATTACCTAGTGAAATATTTGTAAGTAAATATGCTTACAATTTTTGGTGTCTTATTTCACTATGTAGCAAGGAAGTTATGGAGATGTTCCTACCAAAAGAACATCATTGCAGCACCATTATGTTCCCCAAATGTGAAACTTGAGGTAGGTCTTTATATATCTATGTTTGGTAAATGAACATTCAATTCTTAAAATATAATTTACAAAGTTAAGAAAATTGAGAAAGTTATCACACACTATGGGTGTGTTTGGTATGAAGGAAAATATTTTTCAATTTTCTCATGTTTGGTTTGGTTAAATGTTTTTCAAATCAATTCAGTTTCCTCAAATTTAAGAAAAATGATTTTCCTCCAAAAATTAAGGAAATCATTTTCCAAAACTCTCTTCCAACTTCAAATTACAATATTTTGTTGTTGAAAAAATCAATTTATTTTGTCCCTACCCTCGGGGGCCCCCCCCCTAAACACCCCCAAAAAATAATAATTTAAAGTTTATTTTAAAAAAATATTTTTAACTTCAATTTTTTATTTTGTTACCCCACCCTCACCCCTACACCCATCCCCTACCACCCCCCCAAAAAAAAATAAAATAAATAAATTAAAAGTTGTTTTTAAAAGATATTTCCAATTTCAATTTTTTAATTTTTTACCCCACCCCCTACCCTCGACCTCCCCCCAATCAGCCACCCTACCAGTCCACCACACTCTCCAAAAACATTTTTGAAATTTGTTTTTAAAAAATATTTTCTACTTCAAAATTTTATTTTTCCACCCCTACCATCGAACACCCCCACCTCCCAAAAAAATTTAAGTTTGTATTTAAAAAATAATTTCAAGTTCAAAATTTTATTTTTTCACCCCCCCGACCTCCCCACCCAAAAAAAATTAAGTTTGTTTTTAAGAAATATTTTCAATTTCAAAAATTATTTTGTACTCTCTAGTAAAAATAAAAGATATTTTCTCAAAAACATTTTTTATTCATAAATCAAACACTAAAAAATCTTTTCCGGAAAATATTTTCTACTCACCAACCAAACATGAGAAAATAGGTCAAAAATCTACTTGTTTTCCAAGAAAACATTTTCCTTCATACCAAACACACCCTATAATTTTTTTATTCTGCTTTCCTCCCTAATTAATTAGTGGAGATTATTTTACTTTGGAATGAAAAAATTCTAAAATAATTTGGCACACACCAAATATTCTTACTAATGTTGGTCTCTTCTTTCCATGTGTAGGTAGGTAATTTAAGAGGAATGATGATGAAATGTCCCTGAATTATGAATATGACATTTTGGAACTGTTTAGGTCATGTCATATTTGGTAATGCACTCGATGAAATGACTGTGAATTATGAATATTGTTGAGATTCTAAAATAATTTGACACCAATAATTTTATATCATATTACAAACACATTACTTTTTGTCACGACTCAAAAATAGACGTGATGACACTCGTCTTATCCCACCAAGACAAGTCAGTCTAATACCCAATCATTATGAAAAAATGCAAAAATAAACTATAACAAAAAAAATTGAATAACAATTTATATGTGGATTACAAGTCAACTTAACTAAATCTCCAAAACCTAGTTGTCACATGCACAAACCTCTAATGTATTACACTAGAGTTGAAAGAAAACATAACTCCCAAATGATGTTTGTCTCTAAAATAGAACAAGATCATAAATAGGAGTAAGAAAGTCCGCCGAGATGATAAACAACCGCCTCACAAATCTCTAAAAATGGGCTAGTAAGCTACAAAAATGTAGAAGCAAGGGGTGATTATCAAACCACGCGGTACTCAATAAGCAAGCTCTTAAACACAAAGCTAAGAGTATAGAATACATTAACTTCTGCCACTCGAACCGAAATTCCACAACTACAACATGTAAAAATCAGCCCAACCTAACAGTGCACAATTTAAATATCTCATAGCTCAATAACAACTCTCCAACAATTACAGATCAATAGTACATCAGATCAAGTCATCAATCACTAGTTCCACAGAAAGTCACTCACAAGTTCACAAATGATATAGATATGTAGTGTAATGAAATGTAATTAAACATGTAGTGATGCATATCTTACCTAATGATACACACATGTTGTCTCTCAGTCCGGGATCCATGGGGGACATATTTGTCCATGCATCCATTTCGACATGCAAGACGACACTTGATAATAGAATTCACCTTGGCATATGACATGTCCCTCAAATTATATTTTTTACGACCCAATTTTTTAGGTCATGATGGCATCTACTATATCCCACTAGTAGGTAAGCCAAACCCTTAGCTCGGACTCGTAAGCAACGAGCTACCAAGCAGAAGCCAACAATTAAAAGCGTAAAACTTACATCAAGAGAAGAAAAGATAATCAACCGAAAACAATATAGAAACAATCCAAAGACCTAGTATTAGTCACTAGTTGAGAATTTAATCCAACATAAGAGTACAAGACTTCTACCAATACAAGATAAGCAGAGGATGTCTTTGAATACAACATAAAGATTAAGCCTAGCCAAAAATAGATGGAAACTCACAACTCTTGACGCTAGGATCTCACCCAAGTTTCCAAAAACTCTAAGCTACTCCGCACGACTCCAATCAACAGTTATAACACAAGCTGAGATTTGTAGGGGGCAGAAGTGTAGTATGAGTAAAAACACGGTATATAGTAGACACCGTGTAATGACCCGAACCGTCATTAATTAGGAAAAGCAAAAATTCAAGAAATTCAGGGCCACTGTCCCCGCTAGGAATTAATGTTTACATGATATTCGTTGGTGAATAGTTCGTAGGGGATGGTTGTGATTCTATAATTGTGTGATGTATGTTCATTCTTGCTTCTCTATGATACTTGTATGTATGCAAATGTTGCATGGTGGATCACATAAATCGAATATGAAGATAATTGAATGAGGTATACCATGAATCATGACTTGATGTATAAATGTGAGAATATACGTGATTGTATTTGTGGTTGTTGAATGGATCGAGTGTTGCTTTCCGACACACTAACTTGGATCGGTTGCCACGTTCCAGAATTAACATTGGATCGGGTACCACGTTCCGGTATGCTCACAGTTTGGGTTTGGGTCCCTTGAGAGGACCAATGACATGGCATACTTGTGCATCTTGTAATGATGAATTGCGTGTTGTTCGTAAGTGATATTTGATAATTGTTCTACCTGGTTGTAAGTGATTATGATGACCTAATTAGATTGCGAGGGAGAGAAGTAGAGGTACTGTATGAAATTCATATATTTCCCTATGACATGTATTTGGGGGTAACAAGAGTGGGTGATGTTTTGACTTGTCTACATAGATTAATTCTAAAGATGAAAAAGGGGGTTCGTTGTTAATAGTTAGCAAGATTAATATAATGTACTACATGCCGAAGGCGGGGTAATATAAAAGAGGAAGTAATGGTATTCATTGGGTGGTTAGTCGGAATGCTTGTAGTTATATTCGTGGTCTCTTCAATGGGTTAGAATGTCTAGGCTATGATTAAGAAACTAGTGAGTGGGTTGAATGAGGAAGTGGTTAGTAGTACTAGGTACTAGTGTAATTTCTGAGATATTTAAGTGAGGTAAAGGTGGAGGAGCGAGTGGCTTATGGCATATTCTTACTAGTTGATTTTCTTATGTTATGTGGTGGGCGTCGAGTTGACCGATGTTGCCTACCAGTATGTGTAGTTTGTACTGATACTACTCTTTCTATGTATTTTGACATAGTTTGGATGCAGGTTGGTGATGTTTCATTAGATGAAGAAGAAGAATTCTCCAGCAGCTTCTACTTTTCCTTCCGCATGGTGGGAGCTGTGTCCTTTATAAATTATGTCCAATTTGTACTCTTAGTAGCTCTTGTACCTGTTTAAACTAGATTCTTGGGGGTGTTAGTTACTTTACAAGTTTTAACTCTAAATCGTTTAAAAGTTCTATTTATGAAAAACTCTATGATTTCGTTTACTTCCAGTTTTTCTAATTTTCCGCATGTTTTAACTATTGGCATATGAGGGTTCTCCTACTTAGGTGTTAGAGTGGGTACCTGCATGGCCGGTGGGTTGGATCATGACTCAACGTCAGACTAAGATAAAAAAAACAACACAAGCATAAACAACAAGTATAATAGGAAAAACATAACATAAGTATCTTAATAGAAAAATACTAAAATAGACAGGAAATAGAGAATAGAAACAGTAATTGTGTGTTTAGTTTCTTCTATTTTCTCAAATTATTATTTAATTACATTTATTATGTTGATTCCTAAAATATATGAGAAGAAAAAAATTAATGATTCCTAAAATAAATGGTAAGAGGTATTAGTAAAATTAATGTAGACTTCTAAAATATATGGAAAGATAGTAAAAAAAACTCCTAAAATAAAATACATGCAAAGGAGAAGTGAGGAACTAGTGTTTAGGTAAATGTAATTTTATTTTATTTTACTATTAAAATAAGTAATCTTGGAACCTAACGTGCATTTGTAGGATCCAAGTTATTCCTTCTTGAAAATAAAAGTGCATAAAATATTTAAAGACTCCAAGTTAAAATCTACCTTACCTTGCCATATTTTGAATCTTCATAGAATTTTTAAATCCTAAATATAGAATAATAATTAAATAAAAATTATTTGAAAAAATAATCTATAATTACATTGGTGGGGCTGTGCCCGGCAAGCCAGTAGTGCAATGTCAAGGCAACATTTGAAGGTCCCGATAGCAAGCTATCGGTGGACCTCCACTTCAAAAAAATTAGTTGATATCGTGTGGATCAATGACCCATATATCATATATTAAACTGATAAGAATGATACTACACTTGATCTTAGCGAAAAAGGCCTAGAAAGGTATGTTTTTCTATGTGTTTTGCGACCTCTTTTATATGCAATTTCTTACACAAAATCTCTCTTTACATTTTCAATTATTGTTAAAAAATAGTTTATATATGACACTTTACAACTACACTTCTTATATCGATCAAGGTTCAACATCATGACAACAAAAACATTTTGTAGATTCATAGAATTTTTAGAAAAGAACCTTATTAAATATCAAATGAAATTATCTAAATTTAGGACTATAATTGGTGGGGTGTGCTTGGCAAAAGTAGAAGTGCAACACCAAGACACTTGAATTCTGATAGCAAGCTAACGGGATGGACCTACTGTTGGGTTTTAAAAGGTGTGAATGGACAATGAAGAGTTTTGACTTTTATGAAGAGTTATTACTTTTATGAAAAGTTGTGAATTTTATGAATATTTGTGACTTTTATGAAAAGTTGTGACTTTTATGGAAGGTTGTGACCTTTCCGAAAGATTGTGACTTTTCCAAAGGTTGCGACCTTTCCGGTAAGGCACAATAAGAACCTTTTCACACTACCCTTTGTTTTCTATAAATTAAGAGATTTCCTCTCATTTTAAAAATAAAATAAGTCCTTTCATAAATCTAAAATTACATAATTCAACAACTTTTTCTGCACTTTTCAACTTTATCCGAGTTAGGCATTTTTGAGATGTTACAGTTGAAGTAAAAGGTCACACTAATTACACGATTCTTTTTTAAAAATCTCCAGAGATAAGATTAATATGACAGTGTTTATCGAGTTTGTCACGCCCCGAGCCTACACCCTGGACGTGGCCGACACTCGAGAACCATAAATGGCCCCAAGCAAACCCTCGGCCTGGCTAGACTCTCAATGGAAGACTTTAAGCATTAGTAGGAGAATTTAAATGCAATTTAAACTCAACTATCTCAAACTAAACTTAGAATGCCTTAGAAACAAACATTCAACTTAGCCAAAGTGGTAACTCAAGTCTTAACATAAACAACTGAAAATGGAAAGACTAAAGAACAAATAACTAACTGTCTATGAAGCCTCTAAACTATGAGGGATGTCGGGACAAGACCCCCTGTCATCCTAACAACTGAAAATGCTAAATACAATGTAAAAAGGGATCCTACGAAAAACAAGGAGGCTCACCAACTGACTCTTAGTACTCGACTGGATCAACGAGGCGCTGGATGCTGATCCTGATTACTTGTATTTGCATCATAAAATGATGCAGGCCAAATGACATCACTACATTGAATGTACGATCATGCAAGGGGAAAACTAAACTTAACATAAGCTTGAACTGAATTCTAAAATAAACACTTTACCTCAGCTTAACTCAACTCATCGATACTCAACTCAATGCATAAATAAACAACAGTAAAGATGCAGTTTATATAAAGCATTTAAACAGTAGGTAGCAATTCCATGTATTGAAAAATACAATAGAAACTCAATATGTGTGTGCGTGTATATATATAAATATATAATAAAGTAATATACTTTTGTGGGAGTTTCTCTAACTGACAACCATCACTATGAGCTGTGTGATGGTACAACGTCTCGCACACGCTGCCAGAACTGTCCTATAACTTGCCAGGATATAGGACGCCTCAACTAAGTGTGTCATGACCCGAGAGCACCCCCTAGTCGTAACATGGCGTATTCGACCCCGAAAGGTCTTATACAAGCCTCATAGTCATTCATTGCATTCTACAATGAAAATAGTGCGGAATTAAAAATTTATATTTAAAACCATATGATTCAAAACATTCAATACTCATAGAAAACTTTCAAAAGACATAGTGGAAGACTAAGTCTCACATGGCCATCTTAGACAAAACATTAACAAGATAGGGTCATGACCCTTTACAATCGAAGTCTTAACAATAGTCTCAAAATAAGAAAGAACTAGAAAATAATAAGAGTCCTTGTTCTCGGCCTATGAGGACATACCAAGTCTTGGAGTAAAACTCTATCCAAGCACTTCAATCCTAGCTAGAACCAATCACTTGCCGGAACCTACACTTGTAGTAAAAATAGGAAAATATGGGTTAGGACACAAAAATGTACTAAGTATGATGACCATGCAAAAACATGCTTAAAAGGGACATTTTGGTTGGAAACCATGCATTATGCTACTTTTTGGAAATATCATGTACAATTAGCATAAGAGACATAAAATACAAGTATAATTATCATGCAAGTCATAATACCACCTTTAGGCAACATCATCATGTAAACCATTACCATTACCTTAGACCTCACTTCAAGTAACCCTCATGCTATACCTTGTGCAATGTATGGATATCGTCCCATACCACCATCCACACCAAGGCGCCACACTAAGATCACCAAATGTGAACTTACCATCCATTCATTTTCACCTTTACACCATATCCATATAAAAGAGACATAACATTTCATAAGGCATGACAAGGGAAAATAACTCATAATATAACCCAAGTATGGCATGCATATCACATTTAGCATTCAAGAGTCAACATTCTTCAATTGCTTCATTTAGAGGACTTTCATACAATAGTCATTAAGACTTAAAGAACTCACTATGATCCTATCAAAGCCTACTAGTGCCATGTATAGATGGCATCCCATACTACCACCTACACTTCATAGAACCTTTCAAGAAACCATAATGCACATCTCACATGATGGGAATAAGCATTTAACCGACATAGACCACGCAAGCTAGACATGGAATTCGGTGTCATATAGCCCCACACCGTAAAAAGGTGTTCCACTTGCCTAAGGTAGAACGATAACATTAGCTCAGATGAATCCTTAGCTTGGATGGAATCCATTGGCTAATATCCTATGTGGGCACATAGTTAAGGGATAGAAAGATGTTCCTTGGAACTCTAACCTAACATTGGGAGAGTTTCCATCTAACCATATCCGCTCGGTGCTTATCCTACATTCCCATAGATTAATTCATTCACATTACATTAGTATACTAGGGAGGAACGCCATAAGCCTATCGACCCATGATACATCATCACCAAGGAAGGAATACTATAAGCCTATCGATCCATGGTACATTCAAGGATAGCTCTAGGGTCCTCATGAAAAGAATGCCACTAGCCTATCGATTCATGGCCCCTCATTTCATTCTTATACTCATGAAAGGGATGCTACTAGCCTATTGATTCATGGTACATTGACTCATTAAGAAAGGAATGCCACTAGCCTATCAATTCTAGAGTCTTCATTACATTAGATTATTTATGAAAAGAATGCCTAAGGCCTATCATTTCATAGCCATCAAGTCAAGACACATTCATCACTCATATATGAAAGGAATGCCATAGCCTATCGATTCATATTCATCAATTCAAGACACATTCATTACTCAAGAAAGGATGCCTAAGCCTACCAATCCAAGATTTACCATATATAGAAGACAACACTTCACATTACATCTTCATCATACATGAGTGTCAAATTGAGAATTAGCCTTTCAATAAAAACACAATTACCCTCAAGAATGATCAGTTCAACCTCATTGAATTCACATTCATATACTTATTAAGTAAACACCTCCACCTTTCAAGTGGATCAACATCTCTAGCACAATTCTACTTCAACATGTAGTTTAGTCAAACCTTGCATTCAAGGCCATAAATCTCAAATAATCAACACACCAAAATTAAGGTATAGATAATTATACAATTCAATAGCTCAAAGAAATTTAGACATATTTCAATCATCAGCCTTCATAATCAACAAACCCACTCATAAAGGCACAAATTAGGAATTGAGAGAAATCATGGGTTCATGGAATATTTTCATCATAAATCACCAATTAAACATCAATACAATAAATATATGACATTAGAAACCATTTGAAATTGTTTGGAGAAAGAACCCACGAGATTGAGTAAAACCCTTGGTTTTTCATGAACTTTTAAAACATTTGAAAACTTCTGTGAAATTAACTCTAGGGTGAAAACTTACCCTTGATTAAGGATCACCACACCTTTACTAATATTCCCCAAGAAATTTGATGAAGAAAGCCTTGAATCCAAACCCTGGCTTTCACTTCTTCTTCTTCCTTGAGTTAAAGAGAGAAATATTGAGAGAGGAAGAACTTTGGGGTTTTGATTTGGGTGTTTTGAATAAAGGAGTAAATGAAGTGTTTTAGGACTTGAAACTATTTATATTTATGATATAAACCATTTAAAATCAACCCCACTCAACAAAACATTAAAGCAAATTACTTAAAAACCCTTAATTTGGGCAGCCCCATCAGAGACCAAGTTCACTTCTACGGACCATGAAAGGGGACCACGGCCCGTGGTCCTCTAGGAAGTAGCTCCCTTGACCTTGCTAAACCTCCACATGGACAATTCATCTTCACGGGCACTTCTACAGACCGTGGTTATGACCACTGGACGTGAAGTGGCCAGTGGTCTTGAGGCAGTGTCTTGTCCAAGTTTCTTGCTTGCCTTGCCACCAAGTGACCTTCACGGCCACTTCTACGGACTATGGTCAAGGCCACTGACCGTGAAGTGGTCTGTGGACTTGGGACAGTGCTTGGCCAAGGTTGGGCAGCCTTGGCCTTCGGCTTAGGCCTTGCCCCCTTGGCTTGGTACTTTCCTTTCCAACCCTTAACCAACATTAAAAAGGGTCTTTCCACTACGGAGTCTATCACATACCTTGACATTGACTCACTAAACTCCATCAAACAAGGCTCGGGAAAACATTACACAACATGAAACCTCATTACAAACCTAACACAAAGTCATTAGGCTCTAGTGTCACTAGTTCATTTTTAGGGTCGTTACAAAGTGGATGCACTAGTCTATGCAAAAAAGCATTAATGAATCATGTAAAAAGTATGAACCTTTCTACCCACGATGGCTACATGGTTTATGGAGACTTGAGTTATTATGAACTCGTCCCCATATCGGTGCTTAATACTACTCCTAAAATGTACTCAACTCATATGTTTAAAAACATTACTCTTTCTCTGTGGTTTGAGATTATTAGTCAAAAACTAGCTCAAAAGCTCTCTTGGCAATCGGTGTTTCCTCTCTTGTTTGAATGTGAAAACATTTTACTCTTGGGAATACTTAGTTCCCATATAATCTTTTGAAGAAATGAACTCCACTCTTACTCTTACTCAACTCAATACTCAAGTCTTTAAAACAAGTTTAAAACGTTTACAAAAGACTTTTGAAAGGACTCTAAGAACTCTCTAGACTTGGCTCTTAACTTTTCTTGAATTTGAATTTATGGATTCAAGGTTATGATTTGTGTTTACGGATGATTTCTAAATGTTTAGAAGTCACTTTGAGTAGTTAGAATCGATAGGAATTGTTAGTACACTTTAGAAGGACTCAGACGGGCTAAACAATGAAGAACGGGTTGGGCCAGGTGACCCTGGCACACTGCTGGTGTGGGGCGCTAGCCCCTAAGTTTAGAGACCCATTTCTGGCACGTCGCGCCAGCTTTGCCCCAGGTTAACCCGACGAACTTTTCAACTCATTTTCTTACCTTAATTCGATTTAATTCAATTCTTTTTCTCAATTTCCCTTTAGATGTATATACCCAATATATCTACACAAGAATCTAACTCAAAGCAACTCTAAAAATTGACAGGATTATCTCAAAACTCCTCAATCTCAGCCAAATTCAAGAACAAAAGAAAATTCAAGAACACACATCAAGAACATCAAACTTTCAATCTTTTTAGGATGAATTCACACTGAAATAAACATGTTTGGCGTGTAGGTGAGCGAACCCAATGCTATGTGAACTCACATACCTCGTAGGATTGAATCCTTGGAGAAATCCGCAATCACTTCCTCAAGAAATCGACGAATCTTGATCTTTCTCTTCTTTTCTCCTCTTGAGTTCTTTTCTCTAAAACACTAGCATATAATTTGAGTACGTAAACTGAAAAAATTTAGTTTAGACCCCTAAGTAATGACCAAAATCGAATTAAGCTAATTGGGTAATGAAAAGACCAAAATACCCTTCTAAAATCCAGTTTTGACTTTCTTTATCCAGACAGCCTGACTTCAAACGGACATATCTCCCATATACGAACTTGAAAATGAGAAAAATTAGTTGCGTTGAAAAGATAATTCAAAGACCTTTCATACGGTATCTTGTTGCCCACCTAACTGATCCTGTGCTAGGAGTTGTGGTCGTTTGAAGTTGACCCAAAACTTATACTTAACATAACTTGCCAAATTTCAGATTTTTACTCTTTTCCAAAAAATCGTTCTTTCTAATTTTAGCTCTTTTAAATAACGGGGTGTTACAAAGTTTATTACTAAAATGTTACTTGACTTTTTTACATGAAACAAATGTACTAGTTATTGTTACCATTTCTTGAAGGGAGCATTATTTCAAGATATTTTTTTATAATCTTAATAGTATGTTTACTGACTTATCACATTAATAATGGTTGAGGTTAATCATTATTACTCATTGAACTAGTGTTTCACTCCCCAATATATTTTACATAAAAAGACAAGTGATGTTTGTAAATATTTTATTAATTAGAACTTACAAGTTGGAAATTCTTGATGAGCCCCACACTTGTTCGTGTGGGCATCAAGCTTATTTATTTGTTTTCGACCTTTCTTTGAACTCTATGATTCACTCCATAGTCAATTTCTTTATTTGATTCATGAATATTCTTTTGTTATTATAGATGTATGGCTAGAATCAGACTTTTTTCGTATTTGGAGATGAATTTAGTACTATTACCTTGTGTATAGATTGTTGATGAATTTATGTCTTGTTTGAATATGTTGGTTAGTTGTTTTGTTGATTTTTGAGATAGGAATTTTTTGTATATGCCCAGAAACTAGGAAAAATTTCCTCGATTTTCTTTAAGTTTCTACTAATGCTTACTTTGAAATTTGATTCCCTTAGCATCACCGGTGGTCACGATCTCTAAATTGGATCGTTACAAAATACCTAGATTGTTTATTAATTAAATATTCTCGCTTCTTCAGATTTTATTTGTTGTTTTTTGGTTATTCTTCATACATTAAAATTTTATTTGAAACAAATTGGCACATTCGATGGGATGAAGTTTGTCCTTCATCTCTTCTCTAATAAATCAGCTCTGTAAATCAGAAGCCACAAAATTGCAAAGATGGAAGCTTTATTTTTATGAGTACTTCAAGTCTCCTTTTAAAGTTTTATTGAGTCTACACTCCAACAAGCCTTGGATATAGGGGAGTAGACATACAAAATTTGTGGGACTCTACAAAACGAGTTCAATTTTAGTTGGGGTTCTTGAAAGCTACTCTACCCTAAATTCTAGATCATGTCTATTTAAACGGTAATATATTTCCTTTAACAAACAACTAAAAATGCAATAAACTCTTGGTATGTTCATAAATAGATCGAGTCATTAAATATTGTCTTTGTCAAAGATGTCACATTCGTAGTAATCAAATACATCCTAAGAAGGTCCAAATCATCCTATATTCAAGAAATACGCTACTGCCAGCCATCTAATTATAGAGAAAAATTAGAGAGAAGAATCAAGGGATATACAGAACCTTACCCAAACATTTATTGATAAAATATTCTTACTTCTTCAAATTTTGTTAGTGGTTGATTTATCTTTTATACATCAAAATTTATTATAAGCACATAAACAAGTAATTAAATTATACAACTATATTTATTGCAAGAAACCATTTGCTCTAATAAAAAAGAAAGATTGTGATTCAAATTATAGAAGAGGGAGGGATATTTTGAATTTTAGAAATACTAAAAGAGGCTTATGTTGAAGTAAAAATTTTTGAAGCGAAGAATAAGGGACACATTTTTTGGAGAATTTTTTTTTCTTTTTTTTGTTTCAATTCATCTTCATTAGTCATCAATGTCATTGATGCATCAATAGAAGTAGCCAAAGCCTCATGTATTTACTTCATGTTCTCAATTTTTTTAACACCTATGAAGTACCTAACTTAGATAAAAGTTGTAAAGTGTAGAAGAACTGTTGAAGTTTGCAATTTTTGAGTTTCATAGAAAGTGTTTACGGACTGTATAAGTTTGCATAGTCCGTAGATGCCACCCGTGAAGAGAACTTCAGAAGTTTGAATTTTCAGTATCAGGGTTACGACAGGCTTTACGGATCGTAGACCAATCAGTAGGTCATCATCATAAAGTTGAAAAATGGGTTGATAGTACGAAAGGTTTTTAAGGCTCATGGATGGTTCTAAATCATGGATGAATTCATAGACCAAAGCTCTGAACTTCAAAAATGTTAGGCATCCCTTACCTTTCATGGAAGGCCGAGATGGGTCGTGGAAAGTATTACAAACTGTAGAATGGTTTGTACATTGGAACTTCGGTAATAAGGGATCTCAGCTTCTACAGACATATGAACGGGCCTTGTTGTCTTTTACAAACTGTGGAAGGGTCTGTAGATCCAAACTTCAGTAGCCCAGTTTTCCTTTTTGCCTTCTATAAGACCTTTCACGGTCCGCGAACAGTTTTACTGACTGTAAAAGGTGTCTGTGAATGGCTTTCAATAGACTTTAGTTAGGGTTATTATAGTCTTTTCCCACTTTTTTAATTTCTATACTACATCGTTTTGGCCTATTTTAAGTTGGTATATATGATTCCTAATTACCATAACCTCCTCATTTCCTCTCATTCTCTTAAAATCAATTTCTTCTCTCTTAAGGCAAGAACAGGGATTTAAGTTTCAAGTCTCCTCTTCCAAATTCATGTTAGGATTTCAATCAAGGTATGTAGAAACTTCAACAATAGGTTCTTCTTCACTCATTGAGTCCCAAAAAGAACCTCATTTTCTTAATATATGGATTACCCAAATTCTAGGTTTTCATGATTTCTCATGGATTCTTGTTGAATTATAGTTTTTTTCATGATTGATCATATTATGAATGAATATATTCTAATTCAATTTTCAGTGATATTATCATGAACTCATAACATGCAAGTATTTTCTTGATCATAATTATGTTATTTTCACATGCATGCTTCAAATTATCAGATTTTTATGAACAAGGATGTTTTCAGATAAATTATCATTCAATATGTATGATTATCATGATTTAGATTCTTTTAGATAAAGTGTCCCTTAGACTATGTTATGATATCATTATTTAATGATCGAGAGTATATTCAAAACTCTCATGCACGGTCCTAGGTGCCTATATTGAACCCAATCTATCAATTTGTTGAAGCACTTTCTCTTCAACTCTCGTTGAAGAACTTGTCACCAATTATTAATTTGTTGAAATTTTCCTTCAACTCTCATTGATGCACATGTTAGAAACTTCCAATTTGTTGATGCATTTGTCGCCAACTTCCAATTTTTTGAAGCGCTTTCTCTTCGACCTTCAATTGTTGGAGCACCTTTCTTTCCAACATTTCAATTGTAATGCACTTGCATTTTCTCTTCAATCTTTAATTGTTGGAGCACTTTCTCTCCAACATTCCAGTTTTGTTAATGCACTTTCTCATCAATATTCAATTATTAAAGCATTTTTCCTCCAACAATCAAATTTTCTTGATGCACTTTCTGTTACGCAATCTGTATTCTAAACAATACTAGTGATAACAAAAACTTTGCAGAAACACTAAGTTACTAAAGTTTAAATCACACAGCGAAGAACATAAATTAATTAACAAAAACTAAAATCTGTAAAACGTACCAGAATCTGTAATAAACATAAGGAAAAAAGATCAAGCCCACTGAATGGACAGTGTTATTTTAAGGAAATTATTCCCCTCTAGTATCCGAGGCTTGATTTGGAATATGTCCTCCCGGGATAGAATGATCTCAATCACCAGCGTATTGATACGTAAAACTCTGGTGTCAGCGAGCCACTCAACGGCAGTAAAGTACACAAATGAAATTTGTGCAGAAGAAGAAAATGAAATAAAAAATTTCATAAGTAAAAATTTTGAAGAATCACTGGTATTTACAGCCAAGAGGAACTTGTTCAAAAAGGTTGCAACATTTCAGAAACCACACGACCATTCCAGAAAGTTTGCAACCTTACAAACGGTCATGATTCTTCCTGAAAGTTGCAACCTTTCAGAATATTCATCTCCAATGGCGGGAAATTCAAATAAAATGGTAAAGTATTTTAAATAAAATGGGTTGCGCGGATCCGAGTTGGGATAGAACGTTTCAGTTAATTAACTAAATAATTGAAACGTTTTGGCAATTGTTTATGATGAGTTAAGTCATTGCAGTCTTACAGCCTTTGCAATTTATTTATGATTCTCTTAACACTAGAAATAATGTCCCCTTATTGGCTAAGTTGCACATACTCCACTTTCGATGTCGTACCTGTGTTGGATTATCCAAAAATACACTACTTTTGGAGAATCCGACATGCATCCGCGTACATTGTTGAAGAGTCCGAGCAACATAGCTTATTGGTGTATATAGATGGTTTCCAATTCAACGTTCAACTAGAGATTTTTTTAAAGCCTAGCAGCGTATGCATATGTTTATTGTCTAATCAAGAATCATGTGTGAGCCATGCAACACATCGACGTGTCTATTCAAGAATCAGCAGTGTGCTTCTATCTTGATATAGTAGATGACACAGTATATATATATCCTCAAACGGTTGATACTCCTTGATTGATAACCCATTGCAAGCTGATACTCTTTTTAACAATTTGCTTTTTGTTTGCGAAGTTGTTCGTGGATGCTGTTGGTAGTGCTTGGCTGATAATAAGTCTGCTCATGTAAGTTTATGTGTCAAACAATGTTATAGTTGTGAAATGCAACACTGGATGCAAGAGCACCTAATATCATGTGGCTTACTCTGGGAGTGCACCATGTATTTTAAGAACCTCATAAGTTTAAGATGAAGTATACCCTAGTATTTTGGTATTTATAGGTCAATTGAAAAGCGTTGGAACTTATTCTCTCAGGTTCCTCAGGAAGGTATATAAAATCACGTGCTCAAATTGTAACATTTTGATTATTCTTTAGCTGAAGTGGTTAGTGAAGTTGTTTCTTTCTTTTCTTGCTTCCATCACGAAGTTGTTCACTTGTAATCCGTCTAATAAGGAAACTTTCCTATTTAAATTCAAGCTTTTGTTGGTTAGATTCTTTAACACAACGCATTCATGTAGATAAATGTTTCAAACAATAATCAATGGGGATTTCAATATAATGTGTTACCATATGTCGAGCTACTCTAAGCAGTATCCATGTTGTCGTGTAAGGGGAATACTCTAGGCAGTATATGTAGGCTACTAATTCTAGAAATATGGTCAAATTAATATTTTTCTTTTCATATTAGAGGGGGACATAGAATGAGGTGAAATCTCATCATGCATGGTACTTGGAATTTTTGTTTGAGCATGTTGCTTATGATGTCCTTTTAGTCTCTTTTCTGATGCACTATTAGAGTTCTACACATATTAAGATTTTACAGGTCTAATTCATCAAAGTACCTTATTTTGGGTGTGACCGTTGATATACCGTGAGTTTACGATATTTTTTACACATTTCACTTAGAAGTTGTGTGTGTCTAGAGCTATACTGTGTCAGAATTAATATTTTTTGTGTTATATTTGCAGGAAATAGGCTTGGACGTGGTAAAGTGAGATGACATCTGAAAATTTATAGAAGGAGCCACCCACAGAGGTGACCTACGGACCGTAGGTCAAGTGACGGTCCGTCGATGGGTAGCGTAGATGGAGCATTAGGTAAGTTTGATAAAGTGTGGAACCACTAATGAGAGTGACGGTCATAGGTTGACCCACGAGCCGTTCTGCACATTTGACGATTGATTCAGAGAAATTGAAGTTCCAGTACCTGATGAAAATTGCTAAGTATGAAGCCACGGAAGGGACCTATGGACCATAGGTCAACCCACGGTCCGTAGGTCAAGCTCGTTGATCGAAGCCGCATCCAAAAAGTTTATTTCCTTATTTCATTTCCTTTTTGTTTAGGACATGTTTTTCTATAAATAGGGTATGTAAACCTCGTTTTAGGGGGTTAGCCATTATTGTTTACTTTGAGATCCTGTTATTTTATGGAATTGAGTTGCAAACTTTAGGAAGTCACTTCTGGATTACATTTTATAAGATTTTTACTTTGAAATTCAATTGGAGATTTTTCAGGTTTCTTCTACTCTAATCAGAAGTTCATGAATTCTTTATTCTTAAACATGATTTGAGTTCTTGTAAGCATGAGTAGCAAAATCCACAACTAGGGTTGTGGGAACAATGACCAATTAACAATGTATGAATAATGACTAAGTAATTCTTTAATAGTGTGTATGCATGTGTTATTAATTCTTTCGTTTAAAAGTCTTTTTAACGAGTGTAAGCATTAAAACTCGACTTGTTGCTACTTGCCGGACCAAGGAGGTAGTTAATAAGAAAATAATTAATAACAGAGATTTAGTGGATGCTATCTAATACTCTAATGTCAATTGCTGCGAGGGTGAAAACTAAGTCATACATTAATGTGATGTCGAATTTGAGGCAAAGGTAAGAGTTAGTAAAGTATACACTCGTAGCCGGAACAAGGTATGTAGTGAAATTCCCTATTTGGAGGACCAATCACTTAGGGATACATAACTTACCAACTTTACATGTAAAACACTAGAAAATGATTACTATTTTTAGGATTACTGCGTTAAGAGCTCATGGGGAGTACATACGCCGTAGTTTCTCTCTTATAATGATAACAACAAAGTTTAAATCCTGCTTACTTGTTACTTAAATCAACAATCTGTTACTTGTTTACAAAAATCTCCCGCTTTAGTTTACTTTCTTCAGAAATAGTTTGACTAAACTAATATAATAATGAGTTAAGTTTAAGTCTAGACCATATTCCTCGAGGGATCGACCTCAACCTACAAGTTGATTTCACGCCCCGAGTTTACACCCTGGGTGGGATTGGCACTCGAGAACCATTGCTGGCCCCAAGCGAACCCTTGGCCTGACTTACTTACTAAACACAAGAAATAGTCTAAAAAGGATAACTCATGCAATGTCTTAAAGAAATATTAAACTTAGCCAAAATGGCAAGTCAAGTCTTAAACGTATACGACTGAAAACGGAAAGACTAAAGAACTATAGCTACTTATCTATGAAGCCTCTAAAACAAAGAGGGATGTCAGGACAAGACCCCTGATCATCCTAACAACTAAAGAACTAAATCAAAACAGGATAATAAGGGATCCTCCGGAGAGAAAGAAGGCTCACCAACTGACTCTGAGTGCTCAACTGGATCAACAAGGCACTGGATGCTGATCCTGGTTACCTGTGTGTGCCTCATAAAATGATGCAGGCCAAATGGTATCAGTACAATGAATGTATGAGTATGCGAGAGGAATACTAAACAAGACATAAGCTTGAAAGAATATGAAAAGAACACTTACATTGACTTTACTCAACTCATGAATAACTAAACACAAATGCAAAGTAAAACAACAATAATGGTGCAGTTATACAAAGCATTTAAAATAGGAGGTAGCAATTCAATTTGTTAAAGAAGTGCAATAACAACTCAGTTTACATATAAAGTAATATAATACAATGGGAGTTTCTCTAACCGACAACCATCACTATGAGACTAGGTGATGATACATTGTCTTGCCCACGCTATCAGAACTGTCCTATACTTTAGCGTCATATAGAACACCTTAACTAAGTGGATCCACTAGTCTATGCTAAAAAGCACTAAGGAATCATCTAAAAGTATGATCCTTTCTACCCATGATGGCTACATAGTTTATGGACACTTGAGTTATTATGAACTCGCATCTCCATATCGGTGCTCAATTCTACTCCAAAAAATATACTTAGTTCATATGTTTTAAAAACAAAATTCTTTCTTTGGTTTGAGATGATTATTCAAAACTTAGCTTAAAAGCTCTCTTGGAAATCGGTGTTTCATTTCTTGCTCAAATGTGAAAACATTTTAAATCTTGCGAATACTTAGTTCCTGTATAATCTTTGAAGAAATGAACTCGACTCTTACTCTTTACTCAACTCAAAACTTAAGTCTTAAAAAGTGACGTTAAAACGTTTGTAAAAGACTTTTGAAAAACTCTATGAACTTCTTTTGACTTGATTCTTAACTTCTTAACTTGACTCTTAACTTTTCTTGAATTGAATTATGGATTCGCGGTTCATGATCTCATGTTTATGGATGATTTCATGATGTTTATATGTACCTTAGAGTGTTGGAATCAACTAGGAAACATAGGTACGTTGCTAAGGAACTAGTATGAAAAGAAGGGGGAAGAATCGGAAGAACTGGTGTCCCTTGCGCTCTCAAAGGTGCGGGGCGCCAACCGTTAAATTTCAGAGAAGGACTTGGGGTGCTCTGGCTGGTGCGGCGCCCTAGAGGTCAAACTTCAGAGCCCCAGTTGGGGCGCTAAGGCTAGGGGAGGGGCCCCTGCCAAGGTGAATTTCAAGTTTTATTCTTCGTTTTTCAATTCTAAACCCCCTAATTCAACTTAGTTATTTCCACAAACACTTAGAATCGACTATACCCTCAATATATACAAGATTAAACTCAAAATCACACCTAGATACATGAATCAACCTCAAGAAACTTCAACAACAAGAACCCACAACATTTCAAACGAATTATCATCAAGAACTCATAATTGTCTTTCAAAATAATATAACTTCGCTGGATTGAATCATGACTGGCGCATGGGTGAACTAACTCAATGCTATGTGATCTCACATACCTCTTAGGGATTAACCCTTGCTGAAATCCACATGAAAATCTCGAAGAAATCGACGAATCTTGAACTTTCTTCTCCTTTCTCCTCTTTTCTCTTTTCTCCAAGCCCTAGAGTGAATTTCCATTTTTTCTAAACTGATCTAATTCCGATTAAACAACAAATAAACTCCTAAAAATGAATTAAAATATTTTGGTAAGGAAAAGACCAAACTACCCTTCCACAATCTGGATTAGACTTTCCTTATTTGAACAACCCGATTTCAAATGGGAATATCTCACTCATATGAACCCAGAATCGCGCAAACTCGGTGGCGTTGGAAAGATAATTCCAAGATATTTCCTAAGGTATCTGGAATCACACCTAACTCATCCCGAACTATGAGTTATGGTCGTTTGAAGTTGACCCAAAACTCAAACTTAACAAATTTCCAGATGTTTTATTCTTTCCTAAAATGACTATTTCCAATTCTAACTCTTTCTAGTTCTTTCAAATGGAGAGGTGATAGAGTTGGGTTCTTTATTTGATAACTATCGATTATACTTCTTAGGGAGGTGTAATTTTAGCGTATCAATTTTTGGCGCCACTGCCGGGGAATACGACTTTTATATTAAATTTAACTACATTGTTGAACTTTAGTCAAGTATTTCCTAATTTTAAGCTTGGTTTTTGTTTTTGTTTTCCATATGTTTCTACTCTAGTGTATGCTAAGTACATGGAGTCAAGGCAAAACATTGACACCATACGGTCCCGAATTAAACAAGACATTGAGAAAAATGGCAAATCAAGGGGTTCGTATTAATACGATAATTGATGAACATGAGGAAGGAGTCAACTTGCAACTGCCTGGAGTTGGTAATGAAAATACTCATGTTCGTGGTGGTAATCTACTTGGTGATGCATTGAGGAGACAGAATCCTCCAGAACCGATGTTACGTGATAACTACAAGGTCGATTATAATAAAGTTGAATTAGAATGACCTATTGTGCTCCCCCCCTCTACCTCCAGGGCATACATTTGTGGTGACCAACAGTCTGATGCAAATGCTTACAGCGAGATGGTTGTTTTTTCGTCTAGCTTCCGAAGATCTGCATGGTCACATGGACAAATTAAGAAGTGTCTGCACGAGTTGTGTGGGACGACTGGAGTTGGATATGAATGCAATAGGGTTGAGAGTCTTCCCTTTATCATTGACTAGTGATGCTGCGGTGTGGTTTTCTAAGCTTCTATATAATTATATTCATACATGGGACTAGTTGCATGATGTGTTCATGGCAAAGTACTTTCCTCTTTCCAAAAAGCTAAATCACAAGGATAAATTGAACAATTTCATTGCACTACTTGGAGAGCTGTGAGCAGTTCATGGGATAGGTTCACTGCATTCATAAGAAGTGTTTCAAATCACCACATAGATGATGAGTCACTGAAAGAGTGTTTCTGCAGAGGTCAGGATGATAATGGAAAGGATGCGTTGGACACTATTGTTGGAGGATAATATGGTGAGTGCGTTTTGAGGAGATCGCTGAGAAGCTAGAAAAAATTTACTGAAATAATAAAGCATGGAGCACTAGAAAGTCAGACACAGGTAGAAACACTTTTGCAGTTCAAGCTACACCTAGCCAATCAAATGATGATATTCGAGAAGAGATGGCACATATTAGATTAGAATTTGGATTGGTATTGAAACATGTGAGTAGTGGTGTGAAATCTAAATGTTGTGAACTATCTGACGAGGCGTCCACCACCACCACCACCACAAGAGGAGTGTTATTATGAAGAAGATGCATATTTGGTGAATGATTAGACAGGGGGTTTCCGAGCCAACGCCCAAGGTTCCAACTCGGATAATTAGCGCCAAGGTCAAGGAAACTAAGGTTGGAACTATGGAAACTACAATCGAGAGGGAGACTATGTCTGGGATGGGAACTACAATCGTGATAACAACTACCACCGGAACAACTATGGCAACATGAATGAGAGAGTTGGGCCCTATGTTACACCCGGGAACTGGGAGTCTGGTAAAAGAGAAGTTGGGGGTAGTATGTCACACATTGAGGATATGATGATGAAGTGGTTTAATGCAATTGATGAGAACGTGAAGGAGATGTGAAATGACTTGTCTGGAATTGGTCAAAAAAGTTGATGCCCATGCAGTGTCTATCAAGCAACTTAAGCAACAGTTTAATCATTTGTCCACTACTGTGAATCCACGTCAGCCTAAAACTCTTCCTAGAAACACTATCCAAAATCCAAAATATGATAGGCATTGTATGGTAGTTAATACTCGCGGGGGTAAGCAGACCATTTGAAATGACCCAAAGTTCTTAAAAATGTGCTTCGGAAGTTACCGGAAACTTGTTTAGCTATATATAAAAAAATCCGTTTTGTTTTTCGAAAATCCAACTTCATATTCTTGTTTAGGGGGTCAAATTGAGTGGGGAATGGGTCTAACCCAAATTTTAGAGCAACCGTATCAAAA
>JAJOOE010015028.1:0-29012 GCA_036250405.1 Solanum raphanifolium | reverse complement strand
TCATTTCATTAATATGCTATCTATCGGGTATGATTATGCATTTTTCCTATGATGTCCATCTATTGTAGCATTGCATTGCATCCCATATACTTAGTACATTCAAACGTACTAATGCATACTCTATGCCTACATGATGTCACCCTGTAGGGATCGGAGCACCGCTTGACCATCCTCCTCCGCATGGCTAATGCGATTTTCTATCGAGGTTATTGGTGAGTCCTCCATTCCGGGGACGTTGCTTATGATCTTTTGCTATGTATAAGACTTTTTTTTTCTTTTTAGTTATGTTTTGACTATGAGGGTGAGCCCGGTAGTTTGTCTTGGCCCCCGCTAAGTACTCATGTTTAGAGGTGGTGTTGGACAAGTTGTGTATTATGCTTGAGCAAGATCTATGGTATTTATGTATCATTCTTTTTTTCTCTTGTTCCCTTAGTCCCGACTTCCCCTTGATTATGCTTATCGCTTATGGTCATTTTAATTGCTTCCGCGACCAAGGATGTGTAATGATATGCTATGAGGCTTGTTTGGGGTTCCTTCGGGTTCCCCATTCGCCGGTTACGTCTAAGCCCTAGGCTTGGGTCGTGACATATATGACGGCAAAGTATAGGACAGTTATGGCAGCGTGGGCAAGACGTTGTATCATCACTTAGGCTCATAGTGATGGTTGTCGGTTAGAGAAACTCCCACATAAATTATATTACTTTATTATATGAGTAAGTTGAGTTGCTATTGCATTTCTTTAACAAACTCAATTGATTTTTATTGTTTTAAAAAGCTTTCTATATATTGCATGTGTATTGTTCCTTTATATTGAGTTAAGTTATTCATGAGTTGAGTAAAGCCAAATTAAGTGTTGCTCTCAGATTATTTTCAAGCTTACTTTATGTTTTAGTATTTCCCTCGCATACTCGTACATTCAATGTACTGACGACATTTGGCCTACATCGTTGTTATGATGCAGACACAGGTACCCAAGATCAGCATCTAGTGCATCGTTGATTCTAGTTGAGCTCCAGAGTTGTTGGTGAACCTCCTTTCTTCCGGAGGACTCCTTTTATTGCTTTTTAGTATTTAGTTCATTAGGATGTCGTGGGTCTTGTCCCAACGTCCATCTCAGTTATTTTAGAGGCTTCATAGATAGTCAGACAGTTAGTTATGAGTCCTTTAGCTTTGTATTTCAGATGTTTTTCTATGAGACTTGAGTAGCCATACTGGCTAGTTTGAATGTTTTCCTTAAAGACATTAAGTTATTTCATAAGTTCCTTATTTGAGGTTATTTCTGATGTTTAAGTCTTCCGTTGAGTAAGTAAGCCAGGCCAAGGGTTCGCTTGGGGCCAGCAATGGTTATCGAGTGCCAGTCCCGCCCAGGGTGTAGGCTCGGGGCGTGACAAACTTGGTATCAGAGCCCAGAGTTCAAGAGTCCTAGGGAGTCTATGAAGCCGTGCCTGTAGAGTCCTAGTTATCGGTGTGAAGCACGCCACATCTATAATTAGGAGGCTGCAACACTTAGGAAATTTTCTCACTTCTTTCATACTCATTTTGTGCAATAGAGTTCATCTTTATAAAGTCTCCTTCTAATTCGTGCTTCCGCGTATTTTTCAGATAATCATTCCTTCACGATGAGTTGTCTGAGGTCGTCCTGCTAGGAGGAACGTTGAGGAGAAAGGGGTACCTAATGCACCTTAAGTGCAACCCCAAGGAGAAGTCATGAATGTTGAGTTCAGGGAAGCAATTCGAATGTTAAGCCAAGTTGTGATTAACCAGGTTGGGCAACAAAGAGGATCTAGACAAGAAGTGATTGATACTTCGAGGATCGGAGAGTTCTTAAGGATGAATCCTCTAAGTTTCATTGGTTCGAGCACTACTGAGGATCCAGAGAACTTTATTGAGGAACTGCAAAAGGTATTTGATTTTATGCACGTTGCCGATGTTGAGCGAGTAGAACTAGCTGCATATCAACTAAAGAATGTTTCTAGTACTTGGTTTGACTAGTGGAAGAAGGGAAGAGTTGAGGGAGCACCACCTGCGAGTTGGGCTTGTTTTGAGGAGGCCTTCTTGGGGCATTTTTTCCCCGACAACTGAAAGAGGCCAAAGTACGAGAGTTTCTCACCCTTAAGCAAGATTCACTAAGACTTGATGAGTATGGTTTAAAGTTCACCCAACTGTCCCAATATGCTTCGGAGATGGTTGCGGATATGAGGAGCAAGATGAGTTTTTTTGTTGCTGGGTTGTTCCGTATGTCAAGTAAAGAGGGCAAGGCAGCCATGTTAATTGGGGACATGGATATAGCAAGGTTGATGGTCTATGTGCAGAAGGTTGAGGAAGAGAAGCTGAGGGATAGAGAGGAGTTCAGAAATAAGAAGGCTAAGACGTCAGGGAATGAGTCCGGGCAGTAGAGAAATAATGTGAACCAGTCTTCTTTCCAACAAAAGCAAAAGGGACCTGCTCCATCATCTGCTAGTGCACCTACAACCAGAAACAAAGGTGAGTACAATAGTCAGAATTCACAGCACTTCAGAGCTAGACCTGAACAGTCTCAGGGTAGTATGGCACAAACAGGTAAGTGGGCTCCTGCATGTACTAAGTGTGGTAGGACCCACCCAGGTAAGTGTCGCGATGGCTCCACAGGTTGTTTCAAGTGTGGAGAAGAGGGTCACTTCATAAAAGAGTACCCTAAAAATCGGCAAGGTAATGGGAATCAGGGCAATAGAGCCTAATTTTCATCAGTTTCTCCACCGGACAGGGCTGCACCTAGAGGAGCTACTTATGGTACTGGTGGAGGAGCAAACCGCCTTTATGAGATACTAGTCGTCAAGAGCAAGAGAATTATTCAGATGTTGTCAATGGTATGATCAAAGTCTTTACTCTTGATGTTTATGCTTTGCTAGACCCATGAACAAGTTTATCTTTTGTAACCCCTTATGTTGCAAATAATTTTGACATTCTTCCTGAGAAACTCTGTGAACCCTTTTGTGTTTCTACACCTGTTGGGGAGTCTATTCTAGCTGAGCGAGTATATCATGATTGTGTCATTTCCATCAATCACAAAGACACCATGGCTAATTCAGTCGAATTAGACATGGTAGATTTTGATGTCATGCTAGGTATGGATTGGTTTCATGCTTGTTATGCCTCCATTGATTGCATAACTCGAGTTGTCAAGTTTCAATTTCCAAATGAGCCAGGCTTAGAGTGGAAAAGTAGTTCAGCAATGCCTAAATGTCGTTTTATTTTGTACCTTAAGGCTAGAAAGTTAGTTTCCAATGGGTGTGTCTATCACTTAGTCCGAGTTAATGATTCTAGTGTTAAGATGCCTCTTATTCAGTCAGTTTCAGTAGTAAAAGAGTTTCCAAAAGTCTTTCCTGATGCTCTACCCGGAGTCCCTCCTAAGAGAGATATAGACTTTGGTATAAATGTCCTTCTAGATACTCGTCCTATATCTATTCCACCAAATAGAATGGCTCCAGCAGAGTTGAAAGAGCTTAAAGAACAGTTGAAAGATCTCCTTGATAAGGGATTTATTTGACCAAGTGTCTCACCTTGGGGCGCTCCGGTCTTATTTGTAAGGAAGAAGGATGGTCCCCTTTAAATGTGTATAGATTACCGTCAGTTGAACAAGGTTACCATCAAGAACAAGTATTCTCTTCCAAGAATTGATGATCTCTTCGATCAACTTCAGGATGCTACTTATTTCTCTAAGATAGACCTCAGATCAGGCTACCATTAGTTAAGAGTAATGGAATGTGATATTCCAAAGACAGCATTCAGAACCCGTTATGGTCATTACGAGTTCTTAGTTATGTCCTTTGGTTTGACCAATGCACCTGCAGCGTTCATGGACTTTATGAATAGAGTATTCAAGCCTTATCTAGATATGTTTATTATCGTGTTCATTTATGGCATACTAATCTATTCGAGGAATGAAGAAAATCATGCTAGTCATCTCAGAATAGTTCTCCAAACTCTAAAGGATAGGGAGTTGTATGCCAAGTTCTCTAAGTGTGAGTTTTGGCTTGAGTCTATGGCATTCTTAGGCCACATTATTTTCTGAGAGGGAATTAAAGTTGATACCAAGAAAATAGAGGCAGTGCAAAATTGGCGTAGACCTATATCTCTAACTGATATTAGGAGTTTCTTGGGTTTGACCGATTATTATAGAAGATTCATAGAGGGGTTCTCATATATTTCATCCCTTTTGACCAAGTTGACTCAGAAGACAGTTAAGTTTCAATGGTCTGAAGCTTGTGAGAAAAGCTTTCAGGAATTGAAAAAGAGGTTGACTACTACCCCAGTATTGACCTTACCAGAAGGCACGCAAGGATTTGTTGTATATTGTGATGCGTTTAGGGTTGGTTTGGGTTGTGTGTTAATGCAGAATCGCAAGGTTATAGCTTATTCATCCAGACAACTAAAAGTTCATGAGAGGAACTACCCAACCTATGATCTATAATTGGCTGTCGTAGTATTTGCCTTGAAAATATGGCGACATTATCTTTATGGTGTTCATGTGGATGTGTTCACCGATCACAAGAGTCTTCAGTATGTGCTTACTCAGAAAGAGCTTAATCTCATATAAAGGAGGTGGTTAGAATTACTCAAGGATTATGACATGAGTATTATTTACCACCCAGGTAAGGCTAATGTTGTTGCTGAGGCCTTAAGCAAGTTGTTTATGGGTAGTACCGCCCATTTTGAGGAAGATAAGAAAGAGCCAGCAAAAGATGTGCACAAACTTGCACGCTTAGGAGTTCGACTAATGGATTCCACAGAAGGGGGAGTAGTGGTGATGAATGGGGCTGAATTATCATTAGTGTCGGAAGTAAAAGAGAAGCAAGAGCAAGATCTTATTTTACTTGAACTGAAGACAAATGTTCATAAGCAAAAAGTAATGGCTTTTGAACAAGGGGGAGATGGTGTATTAAGGTATCAAGGTAGATCGTGTGTACCAATGGTGGATGAACTCCAAGAGAGGATCATGGAGGAAGCTCATAGCTCCAGATATTCCATTCATCCAGGTTCACAAAGATGTATCGCGATTTGAGAGAAGTCTATTGGTGGAGTAGTATGAAGAAGGGCATTGTAAAATTTGTGGCTAAGTGTCCGAATTTCCAACAAGTTAAAGTAAAGCACCAAAGGCCCGGTGGTATGGCTCAGAATATAGAACTTCCGGAATGGAAGTGGAAGATGATCAATATGGACTTCATCACAGGTTTACCAAGGTCTCACAGGCAGCACGATTCAATTTGGGTGATTGTTGATAGAATGACAAAATCAGCCCACTTTTTGCCGGTAACGACTAACCTAAGTCTACACCTTGGGCGTGACCGGCACTCGAGAACCATTGTTGGTCCCCAAGCGAACCCTCATCCTGGCTGACTACAAGCAGAAGACTAACTCAATCATACAAAGCTTAAAACTGAATAAAATTCATGAAAACTTAAATACAAAGCTTTAACTCAAAGACAACTCTAAATAATAAAATATATTTAACTCATCCCGAAATGGGCAACTTACGTCTTTAAAAACATTTAACAAAATAAATGAACAGACTTCTGAAACTCTATTGTCTATCTATGAAGCCTCTAAATGACAAAGATGGAAGTCGGGACAAGACCCACGACATCCTAACAACTGATATAACTAAAGGTAAATGAAATTCTCCGAAAGTAAGGAAGGTCACCATAGCTAACTCGAACTCCATGTGGTATCAACGAAGCTTCTGTTGATGACCCTGAATACCTGTATCTGCATCATCAAAGGATGCAGGCCAAACGGCTCAGTACGTGGAATGTACGAGCATGTAAGGGGAATTCTAGATCATAACATAAGCTTGAACTTGATAAAAAGGAAACATACTTACCTCTTTTCAAACTCACTCAACTCAAGAATAAGATACTCAACTCAAAGATTAGATACGAAACTCAAGGATCAGATACTCAAATTCAAAGATATGATACTCGACTTTGGGTACTCAACTCTGGATACTTAATTCCAGATACTTAACTCAATATAAGGCAACAGTGCACAACCAATAAATGGAACGTTTTTAAAATAATAGAAAGCAACTCAGTGTATTGAAGAGTACAATAACAACTCAATTTATATATAATAAAATATAATATAATCTATGGGAGTTTCTCTAACCGACAACCACCACTAAGAGCCTAAGTGATGATACACTGTTTTGCCCATGCTGCCAGATCTTTCCTATACTTTGCCGTCATATAGAATGTCTTAACAAAGTGGATCTACTAGTCTATGCTAAAGAGTACTAAGGAATTATCTAAAAATTATGATCCTTTCTACCCATGATGGCTACATGGTTTATGGAGACTTGAGTTATTATGAACTCGCGTCCCCATATTGGTGCACAATACTACTCCCAAAATATACTCAGCTCATATGTTTTAGAAACAAAACTCTTTCTCTGATTTGAGATAATTACTCAAAAATCTATCTCTTAAAAGAGATGGTACTCAAACTACTCAAAACTCTTTTGAAAATCTCAGTTTCCTCTCATATTAAATCTGAAAATATTTACTCTTGGAAATACTTAGTACCCATATATCATTTTAAAGAAAATGTACTCAACTCTGCTCTTGCTCAAAAAAAATCAAAATCATATTATAATATGATCATTGATGACTCGGGAAGTCATATTGCATAAACATTGATGGTATATCTAGATACCATACTGCTAATACATTAATGGCATACTCGATTGTCATACTAATCATGTTTTAGAAAACTCTTTTCTTAGAACTCATCTTTACTTTCTCAAAACTCAATTTAAGAACTCAAGAACTTTAATGGCAATGATCGTTTCAAGAATACTCAACTCAGAGGGTTCATGCTGAATTATGAGCATGAACTACTCAACTCAAGAACTCAAACATACTTCTCATCTCAAGATTGTTCTACTTATAGGGTTCATGCGGAAATATGGGCATGAACAATTCAACTCAAGGACTTCATGGGTAACAAGTAATAGTCCCATGATTAGAAATATAATCTCAAAAGGAATTAGGAACTCAATACTCAAGACTTAGAACTAGAAGATACTACTCCTCTCAAAGGTACTCAACTGATGAAGTTCATGCGGAAGTTATGGGCATGAACGACTCGACTCAAGGGTCAAAATATCAATAAGGAACCCATGTATACGAATCTTCTCATTCTCATACTTACTTACTCAAAACTTAACTCAAATCGATGATGGATCTCACAGGATTCACAATAGAACTTAAAGGCTTCCTTGAACTCTACTCTTAACTCTCTCTTCAATGTATATTATGAATTCAAGAGTTATGGTTCATGATATGAAGGATTTCGATGACAAAGTAGACTCATGAATACATTCTCCTCACTCTCATGCTCACTAACTTGAGTCTTGAAACAAGTTATTAGAATTTTGTAGAAGACTCCCTAAAAAGACTCAAAGGGACTTTCTCAGAAATGTTTGAAAGAACTCTCAAAACTTGACTCTCAACCCTACCTTGAGTTTGATTTATGAATTCAAGGTTGTGATTTGTGATAGGAAAGATCTTGTGATACTTAGGAGTGTTTTTAGATAGTTAAACATGAGAAACGATCAAGAAATCATTGTTTGGAAGTGAGTCCGCGACGCGGAGATGCATTTTAACATTTGGTCGCGAAATAACTTTTGAGGCAGAGAGGTCTGTGACCTCTCGCGATGCGAAGATAATTTTTATGAAATGGGGAGGCAGATCGCGATGCGGACTGAGTTGCCAGATTCTCTCGAGTTTTTCCTTCTTCGTTATCTAACCCCAATTCACCTAAATTCGGTTCTTTTTCTCAATCCCTCTTTAGATTTAGATACCCAACACATGAACACAAGAACCTACTCATATACAACTCTAAAATCGACATGATTTCATCAAAAACTCAACAATCTCATCTAAACTCAAGAACTAAAGCCAATTTCAAAAACATAATTCAAGAACATCATACTTTCAACTTGCTAGAACGAATTTAACGCTGAAATTAACATGATTGGCGTGTGGGTGAACAAACCCAACACTATGGAAGCTTACATACCTGAAAGAACCATCTTCTTGAAGAAATTAAAGGAGAATCTTGGAAGATAAACCTTAGCCTTAGCGTTTCTTGAATTTCTTGAGCGTAGAATTTTGAAGTGGATAAGAGAGTTTGATTTAAGAAAACTGATTTTCTACACGTTTAGGGCAATTTAGATAACCGACTAAGGCTTTTTAGGACTAAAATTCCCCTAAATAAATAAATAAAATGAGCTGGGAGACGGTATAATTTTTTAGCAGGCAGTGAGGTGTGTATTGGCTCCGTAACGCGGAGCCATCGCGGAGCTGCTGCCAGGTTTGTGTGTCGTTAGTAAATCAGTCATAAGGTTTTACTCAGAGCTCAAAATTTAGCAAACTCAGTGGCGTTGGAAATAGGACTCGAAGGATTTTAATTTAATATCTTATGGGTTTCCTAATTCATCATGTACTAAAAGTTATGGTTATTTGATTTTGACCCAAAACTTAAGAAAAACTTAGGAATGACTTCAACGAACTCTCTTTTGTTCTTCTTGGAATCAAGGTGCTACATCTAGTGACCTTATCACTTAGGAAAATTTTTAATTCCTTGGTAAAAATCTCACTCACTACGAAGAATTGTTCGAGTCTTAACTCAAAATATTACTGGGGTGTTACAATATGTCCCCCTTGGGATCATTCGTCCTCGAATGACGACTGGACTGGGTATAGAATGGAGTTACTCTTACTAAGGTCTGAGTCTAATGGTATGTTGTTACTATACTCAAGCTTAACCCGAATCCTTAAGTTCGGATTCTATACCTCTCTATAGGGAATCTCATCCCAAAACTATTACTCTTTACCACCACATTGGGCTCATATCAAGAATCACCTAATGTTTAACAACACCACATTCAAGCTTAGTACTCTAACAACTCCATGGACTCCTACTAACCAGCTCCTTCAGAAATTCTCAACACTTGACTTGATTTCTCTTCTTATAATCTCCCCCTTAGGTCTAAAGCCGACACTTCAAGGCTATGGACCTACTCCACATTGACAACTCAATTATGCTATCTAGGCACACATGGAAAATTATAACTTAATTGGAACCTCATCTGGTAACATACCATCTCGGCACACCTCTTAATTCTCTTGTTACTCTTGTGACTTAGCCACACTTCACTGCCCTTATATAAACGTTAGGGTCTCTCACTTGTACCAATCATATTTATTGCAGCTTATAACCTCAATTCCTCACCTACTCTATGTCAAGTTTTTTGGATCAAATCTAAAGGCTAACATTATCACCCTCATGTTGCCATTCTTTTAATCATGACACTCATCTCAAATATAAGCTTAATATTAATGACTAAACCCGAATATTAATATGATTGCTCGCTTACTATACTAAATTACAACTACTAGATGCAAAGTTAATAATCATTCTCCCACTAAAAATTCATGACAAATAGTCAATCCTCACCTTTTAGTATTCATACTTACAATTTACTATCACATTTCCTTTCACAACTCACTCATTCACTATACATCAATGCCTAATTAGTTCTATAACGCTTGAATATTATGGGCTTTCTCTTAAAGATCATAAACCTAGCTTAGAGTTATCACCTCATGAATACTCTTGCTCTTCTATTCACCACTTACACTTGGTCATTATTAACACAATGACACATCAATACTCTAACTCATCTTGACTTGCAACTCTTACTCTACCTCCTATCCTGAGCACTTCACAACTCATCACTTCTTAGTCTACCCATAAGTGAAAACTCCTCATTCATAACTTACTAGGTGCATAACTATACGAACATAGTTTGCCAAAACACCATCTCCCTTACTTAGATAACTAAACCTATACATTCTTTCCTCTAACTCTAGACACTTTCTTGTACTACTACTTATAGAATCATAACTCATACTATCTCTTCAGGTGAAAATCTTACCCCCAAGCTCTAAACATACATCCTCATAAGGACCTCAGCTGAAACAGGAATTAGAGATGAAAGTACAACTCACTTTTAGCTCAAACGCACGATTCATATAAAGGTATTGCTCTGAAACTCAACACTTAACTCACTCATGGGATTCTCCTAAGCCCCTCTAGAGTCTCATGACTTCCTCAAGATTTTGCTAAGAGTAACCCATTGATAAAACAGACTTTACTTTTCAACCACCTCTAGTATAAAGGGTAGTCGAATATATATGAGCGAATTGGAATAAATCTCTATGATATATCTCTATTGCACGATTAAGAGTATGAAAAATGGTAAACTTTTCTTAAATGTTTATAGTCATTCGTTTATAGAAGTGAGGCCCTCACAACCATAAACAAGACCCTACTGACACGGCTTCATAGACACCCTAGGACTCTTGAACTCAGTGCTCTGATACCAAGTTTGTCACGACCCGAGTCTACACCCTGGACATGGCCAGCACTCAAGAACCATTGTTGGTCCCCAAGCGAACCCTCATCATGGCTGACTACAAACAGAAGACTAACTCAAGCATAAAAAACTTAAAACTAAATAAAAATTCATGAAATCTTAAATACAAGCTTTAACTCAACGAAAACTCTGCATAATATAATATATTTAACTCACCCCAAAATGGGAAGCTTAAGTCTTTAAAAACATTTAACAAAGTAAATGAACAAACTTCTGAAACTCTATTGTCCATCTATGAAACCTCTAAATAACAAAGATAGAAGTCAGGACAAAATCCATGACATCCTAATAACTTATATAACTAAAAGGTAAATGAAATCCTCCAGAATCAAGGAGGCTCACCATAGCTAACTCGAACTCCCTGTAGTATCAACAAAGCTCATGTTGATGATCCTGAATACTTGTATATGTATCATGAAAGGATGTAGGCCAAATGGCTCAATACGTGGAATGTACGAGCATGTAAGGGGAATTCTAGAGCATAACATAAGCTTGAACTTGATAAAAAGGAAGCATACTTACCGCTTTTCAAACTCACTCAACTCAACCCAACTCAAGAATAAGATACTCAACTCAAAGACTAGATACTCAACTCAAGGATTAGATACTCAACTTCAAAGATATGATACTTGACTTTGGGTACTCAACTCTACATACTCATTTCTAGATACTTAACTCAATATAAAGAAACAATGCACATACAATATATGGAAAGCTTTTTAAAAATAGAAAGCAACTCAGTGTATTGAAGAGTACAATAACAACTCAATTTATATATAATAAAATATAATATAACTCTGTGGGAGTTTCTCTAACCGAAAACCACCACTATGAGCCTAAGTGATGATACATCGTCTTGCCCAGCTGCCAGAACTATCCTATACTTTGACGTCATATAAAACACCTTAACTAAGTGGATCCACTAGTCTATGCTAAAAAGCACTAAGGAATCATCTAAAAAGTATGATCCTTTCTACCCATGATTGCTACATGGTTTATAGAGACGACTTAATATGAACGCGCATCCCCATATCGGTGCTCAATACTACTCCCAAAATATACTCAGCTCATATGTTTTAAAAACAAAACTCTTTTTATGATTTGAGATAAGTACTCAAAAATCTATCTCTTAAAAGAGATGGTACTCAAACTGCTCAAAACTCTTTTGGAACTCTCAGTTTCCTCTCATCTTAAATGTAAAAACATTTACTCTTGGGATTACTTAGTTCCCATATATCATTTTAAAGAAAATGTACTCAATTCTGCTCTTTCTCAAAAACATTTCAAAATCATATTATAATATGATCATTGATGACTTGGAAATTCATACTGCATAAATATTGATGGTATAACTAGATACCATACTGCTCATACATTGATGTCATATTCGATTGTCATAGTAATCATGTTGTAGAAAACTCTTTTCTCAAAACTCATCTTTACTTTCTCAAAACTCAGTTTAAGAACTCAAGAACTTCAATGGTAATGATCGTTTCAAGAATACTCAACTCAGAGGGTTCATGCTGAATTATGAGCATGAACTACTCAACCCAAGGACTCAAAGATACTTCTCATCTCAAGATTGTTCGACTTATAGGGTTCATGCGGAATTATGGACATGAACAATTAAACTCAAGGACTTCATGGGTAACATGTTATAGTCCCATGATTAGAAATATAATCTCAAAGGAAATTAGGAACTCAATACTCAAGACTTAGAACTAGAAGATACTACTCCTCTTAAAGGTACTCAACTGATGGAGTTCATGCAGAAGTTATAGTTATGAACAACTCGACTTAAGGGTCAAAATATCAATAAGGAACCCATGTATACGACTCTTCTCATTCTCATACTTACTTACTCAAAACTTAACTCAAATCGATGATGGATCTCAAAGGATTCACAATTGAACTCAAAGGCTTCCTTGAACTCTACTCTTAACTCTCTCTTAAATGTGAATTATGAATTCAAGAGTTATGTTTCATGATATGAAGGATATCGATGACAAAGTAGAATCATGAATACATTCTCCTCACTCTCATGCTCACTAATTTGAGTCTTGAAACAAGTTATTAGAAGTTTGTAGAAGACTCCTCAAAAAGACTCAAAGCGACTTTCACAAAAATGTTTGAAAGAACTCTCAAAACTTGACTATCAACTCTACCTTGAATTTGATTTATGAATTCAAGGCTGTGATTTGTGATAGGAAAGATCGTGTGATACTTAGGAGTGTTTTTAGATAGTTAAACATAAGAAACGATCAAGAAATCACTATTTGGAACCAAGTCCACGACGCGGAGATGCATTTTAATATTTGGTCGCTAAATAACTTTTGATGTAGATAGGTCCGTGACCTCTCCGCGACGCGAAGAAAAATTTTATGAAATGGGGAGGCAGCTCCACGACGCAGATTGGGTTGCTAGATTCTCCCGACTTTTTTCTTCTTCATTTTCTAACCCCAATTCGCCTAAATTCGGTTCTTTCTCTCAATCCCTCCTTAGATTTAGATACCCAGCACATGAACACAAGAACCTACTCATATACAACTCTTAAATCGACATGATTTCATCAAGAACTCAACAATCTCATCTAAACTCAAAAACTAAAGCCAATTTAGAGAAGATAATTCAAGAACATCATACTTTCAACTTGCCAGCTCGAATTTAATGCTGAAATTAACATGATTGGCGTATGGGTAAAACAAACCCAATACTATGGAAGGTTACATAACTGAAAGAACCATATTCTTGAAGAACTTGAAGGAAAATCATGGAAGATAAACTATAGCCTTAGCGTTTCTTGAATTTCTTGAGCGTAGAATTTTGATGTGGATGATAGAGTTTGATTTAAGAAAACTGATTTTCTACACGTTTAGGGCAATTTAGATGAACTCCTAAGGGTTTTTAGGACTAAAATACCCCTAAAGAAATAAATAAAATGAGGTGGGAGTCGGAATAATTTTTCAGTAGGCAGTGAGGTCTGTATTGGCTCCGTAACGCGGAGCCATCACGGAGCTGCTGCCAGGCTTGTGTGTCGTTAGTAAATCAGTCATAACGTTTTACTCAGAGCTCGAAATTTAGCAAACTTGGTGGCGTTGGAAAGAGGACTCGAAGGGCTTTAATTTAATATCTTATGGGTATCCTAACTCATCTTGTACTAAAATTTATGGTCATTTGATTTTGACCCAAAACTGAAAAAAAAACTTAGGAATGACTTCAATGAACTCTCTTTTGTTCTTCTTGGAACTCAAGGTGCTACATCTAGTGACCTTATCACTTAGGAAAAATTTTAATTCCTTGGTAAAAATCTCACTCACTACAAATAATTGTTCGAGTCTTAACTCAAAAATATCCTGGGGTGTTACAATATATCCCCATTGGGATCATTCGTCCTCGAATGACGACTGGACTGGGTATAGAATGGGGTTACTCTTTCTAAGGTCTGAGTCTAATGGTATTCTCTTACTATATTCAAGCTTAACCCAAATCCTTACGTTCAGATTCTATACCTCTCTATAGGGAATCTCATCCCAAAACTATTACTCTTTACCACCACATTGGGCTCATATCAAGAACCACCTAATGTTTAACAACACCACATTCAAGCTTAGTACTCTAACAACTCCATGAACTCCTACTAACTAGCTCCTTAAGAAATTATCAAAACTTGACTGGATTTCTCATCTTATAATCTCCCTCTTAGGTCTAAAGGTGACACTTGAAGGCTAAGGACCTACTCCACATTGACAACTCAATTATGCTATCTAGGCACACATGGAAAATTATAACTTAATTGGAACCTCACCTGGTAAAATACCATCTCGGCACACCTTTTAATGCTCTTGTTACTCTTGTAACTTAGCCACACTTCACTGCCCTTGTCTAAACAATAGGGTCTCTCACTTGTACCAGTCATATTTATTGAAGCTTATCACCTCAATTCCTCACTTACTCTATGTCAGGTCTTCTGGACCAAATCTCAAGGCTAACATCATCACACTCATGTTGCCATTCTTTTAATCATGACACTCATCTCAAATATAAGCTTAATATTAATGACTAAACCCGAATATTAATATGATTGCTCGCTTACTATACTAAATTACAACTACTAGATGCAAAGTTAATAATCATTCTCCCACTAAAAATTCATGACAAATAGTCATTCCTCACCTCTTAGTATTCATAATTACAATTTACTATCACATTTCCCTTCACAACTCACTCATTCACTATACATCAATGCCTAATTAGTTCTATAACACTTGAATATTACGGACTTTCCCTTAAAAATCATAAGCCTAGCTTAGAACTATCACCTTATGAATACTCTTGCTCTTCTATTCACCACTTACACTTGGTCATTATTAGCACAATGACACATCATCATAACCCATTTTTAGTTTAGGTATACTCTAACTCATCTTAACTTGCAACTCTTACTCTACCTCCTATCCTGAGCACTTCACAACTCATCACTTCTTAGTCTACCCATAAGGGAAAACTCCTCATTCATAACTTACTAGGTGCATGACTATACCAACATAGTTTGCCAAAACACGATCTCCCTTACTTAGATAACTAAACCTCTACATACTTTCCTCTAACTCTGGACACTTTCTTATACTACTACTTATAGAATCATAACTCATACTATCTCTTCGGGTCAAAATCTTACCCAAGCTCTAAACTTACCTCCTCATAAGGACCTCGGCTAAAACAGGGCTTAGGGAAGAGAGTACAACTCGCTTTTATCCCAAACGCATGATTCATATAAAGGCATTACTCTGAAACTCAACACTTATCTCACTCATGGGCTTCTCCCAAGCCCCTCTAGAGTCTCATGACTACCTCGAGATTTTGCTAGTAACTTATTGATAAAACTGACTTTGCTTTTCAACAACCTCTTGTATGAAGGGTAGTCGAATAAATATGATATCGCACGAGTTAGAATAAATCTTTATGACATAGCTCTATTGCACAATTAAGAGTATGAAAAATGGGAAACTTTTCTTAAATGTAATAGTCCTTTGTTTATAGAAGTAAGGCCCTCACAACTAAAAACAAGACCCTACTGACACGGTTTCATAGACACCCTAGGACTCTTGAACTCTATGCTCTGATAACAAGTTTGTCACGACCCGAGTATACATCCTGGATGTGGCCGGCATTCGAGAGCCATTGCTAGTCCCCAAGCGAACCCTCATCCTGGCTGACTACAAGCGGAAGACTAACTCAAGCATAAAAAACTTAAAACTGAATAAAAATTCATGAAAACTTAAAAAAAGTTGTAACTCAAAGAAAACTCTAAATAATATAATATATTCAATTCGTCCTGAAATGGGTAACTTAAGCCTTTAAATCAATTTAACAAAATAAATGAACAGACTTTTGAAACTCTATTGTCTATCTATGAATCCTCAAAATGACAAATATGGAAGTCGGGACAAGACCCACGACATTCTAACAACTGATATAACTAAAAGGTAAATGAAATTCTCCTGAAGCAAGGAGGCTCACCATAGCTAACTCGAACTCCATGTGGTATCAACGAAGCTTCTGTTGATGACCCTAAATACATGTATATGCATCATGAAATGATGCAGGCCAAATGGTTCAGTACGTGGAATGTACGAGCATGTAAGGGGAATTCTACAACATAACATAAGCTTGAACTTGATAAAAAGGAAACATACTTCCCTCTTTTAAAACTGACTCAACTCAACTCAACTCAAGAATAAGATACTCAACTTAAAGATTAGATACTAAACTCAAGGATTAGATACTCAAATTCAAAGATATGATACTCGACTTTGGGTACTCAACTCTGGATACTTAATTCCAGATACTTAACTCAATATAAGGCAACAATGCACATCCAATATATGGAAAGCTTTTAAAACAATAGAAAGCAACTCAGTGTATTGAAGAGTACAATAACCACTCAATTTATATATAATAAAATATAATATAACTCGGTGGGAGTTTCTCTAACCGACAACCACCACTATGAGCCAAAGTGATGAAACAATATCTTGTCCAAGCTGCTAGAACTGTCCTATACTTTGTTGTCATATAGAACACCTTAACTAAGTTGATCCACTAGTCTATGCTAAAAATCACTAAGGAATCATCCAAAAAGTATGATCTTTTCTACCCATGATGGCTATATAGTTTACGGATACTTGTGTTATTATGAACTCGCGTCCCCATAACGGTGCTCAATACTACTACCAAAATATACTCGGCTCATATGATTTTTAAAAAAAAACTCTTTCTGTGATTTGAGATAATTAATCAAAAATCTATCTCTTAAAAGAGATGGTACTCAAACTACTCAAAACTCTTTTGGAACTCTCAGTTTCCTCTCATCTTAAATGTGAGCACATTTACTCTTGGTTCCAATATATCATTTTAAAGAAACTGAACTCTACTTTGCTCTTTCTCAAAAACATTTCAAAATCATATTATAATATGATCATTGATGACTCGGGACGTCATACTGCATAAACATTGTTGGTATATCTAGATACCATACTGCTCATACATTGATGGCATACTCGATTGTCATACTTATCATGTTTTAGAAAACACTTTTCTCAAAACTCATCTTTACTTTCTCAAAACTCAGTTTAAGAACTCAATAACTTCAATGGTAATGCTAGTTTCAAGAATACTCAACTCAGAGGGTTCATGCTGAATTATGAGCATGAACTACTCAACTCAAGGACTCAAAGATAGTTCTCATCTCAAGATTGTTCGACTTATAGGGTTCATGCGGAATTATGGGCATGAACAATTCAACTCAAGGACTTCATGAGTAACATGTAATAGTCCCATGATTAGAAATATAATCTCAAGGGGAATTAGCAACTCGATAGTCAATACTTAGAGCTTGAAGATACTACTCCTCTCAAAGGTACTCAACTGATAGAGTTCATGCGGAAGTTATGGTTATGAACAACTCGACTCAAGGGTCAAAATATCAATAAGGAACCCATGTATACGAATCTTCTCATTCTCATACTTACTTACTCAAAACTTAACTCAAATCGATGATGGATCTCAAAGGATTCACAATTGAACTCAAAGGCTTCCTTGAACTCTTCTCTTAACTCTATCTTAAATGTGAATTATAAATTCAAGAGTTATGGTTCATGATATGAAGGATATCGATGACAAAGTAGAATCATGAATACATTCTCCTCACTCTCATGCTCACTAACTTGAGTCTTGAAACAAGTTATTAAAAGTTTGTAGAAGACTCATCAAAAAGACTCAAAAGGAATTTCTCAAAAATGTTTGAAAGAACTCTCAAAACTTGACTCTCAACTCTACCTTTAATTGGATTAATGAATTCAAGGGTGTGATTTGTGAAAGGAAAGATCTCGTGATACTTAAAAGTGCTTTTAGATAGTTAAACATGAGAAATGATCAAGAAATAACTGTTTGGAAGCAACTCTGCGACGCGCAGATGCATTTTAATATTTAGTCGTGAAATAACTTTTGAGGCAGAGAGGTCTGTGACCTCTCCATGACGCAAACAAAAATTTTATGAAATGGGGAGGCAGGTCCGCGATGCGGTCTGGGTTACCAGATTCGCTCGAATTTTTCCTTCTTCATTTTCTAACCTCAATTCGTCTAAATTCGATTCTTTTTCTCAATCCCTCTTTAGATTTAGATACCCAGCCCATGAACACAAGAACCTACTCATAAACAACTCTAAAATCCACATGATTTCATCAAGAACTTAACAATCGCATCTAAACTCAAGAACTAAAGCCAATTTCAAGAACATAATTCAAGAACATCATACTTTCAACTTTCTAGAACGAATTTAACACTGAAATTAATATGATTGGCGTGTGGGTGAACAAACCCAACACTATGGAAGTTTACGTACCTGAAAGAACTATCTTCTTGAAGAACTTGATGGAAAATCTTGGAAGATAAACCCTAGCCTTAGCATTTCTTGAATTTCTTGAGCGTAGAATTTTGGAGTGGATGAGAGAGTTTTATTTAAGAAAACTGATTTTCTAACACGTTTAGGGAAATTTAGATGACCTCCTAAGGGTTTTTAGGACTAAAATACCCCTAAAGAAATAAACAAAATGAGTTGGGAGTCAGAATAATTTTTCAGCAGGCAGTGAAGTCCGTATTGGCTCCGTAACGCGGAGCCATCGCGGAGCTGCTGTCTGGTTTGTGCGTCATTAGTAAATCAGTCATAACTTTTTACTCAGAGCTAGAAATTTAGCAAACTTGGTGGCATTGGAAAGAGGACTCTAATGACTTTAATTTAATATCGTATAGGTCTCTTAACTCATCCTGTACTAAAAGTTATGTTGATTTGACTTTGACCCAAAACTTAATAAAAACTTAGGAATGACTTCAATGAACTCTCTTTAGTTCTTCTTGGAACTCAAGGTGCTACATCTAGTGACCTTATCACTTAGGAAAATTTTTAATTCCTTGGCAAAAATCTCACTCACTACGAAGAATTGTTTGAGTCTTAGCTCAAAACAATTCTGGGTTGTTACCGGTGTGCAATTTACTGCACAGTTTTTGAAGTCATTCCAAAAAGGCTTGGGTTCAAAGGTGAACTTGAGTACTGCCTTTCATCCTTAGACTGATGGGAAAGCAGAGTGCACTATTCAGACCGTAGAGGATATGTTGAGGCCTTGTGTGTTGACTTCTAAGGTAATTAGGATAATCATCTACCTCTCATAGAGTTCGCTTACAACAATAGCTACCACTCTAGCATCCAAATGGCTCCTTATAAGGCTCTTTACCGAAGAATATTTAGATCTCCTATTGGATGGTTTGAAGTTGGTGAAGCTGGGTTGATAGGACCAGACTTAGTTTATCAAGCTATGGTGAAAGTGAAAGTTATTCAAGAAAGATTGAAAACAGATCAAAGTCATCAAAAATCCTACACTGATGTTAGGAGAAGGGAGTTAGAGTTTGAAGTAGATGATTGGGTAAACTTGAATGTTTCACCCATGAAGGGTGTCATGAGATTTGGTAAGAAGGAAAAGCTTAGTCCCCGATATATTGGTTCTTATCGGATATCCAAAAGGGTTGGTAATGTAGCTTATGAGCTGGATCTACCACAAGAGTTAGCAGCGGTTCATCCGGTATTTCACATTTTCATGTTGAAGAAGTGCATGGGAGATCCTTCATTAATCATACCAACCAAAGATATTGGTATCAAGGATAGCTTGTCCTATGAGGAGATTCCGGTTCAGATTTTAGATCGCCAAGTTCGCAAGTTGAGAACTAAGGAAGTAGCATCAGTCAAAGTCCTTCGGAGGAATCAGTTTGTGGAAGAAGATACTTGGGAAACTGAGGAGGACATGAAGAAGAGATATCCACATCTCTTTGAGCCCGGAGAAGTTCCAGACCAAGGTACTAATTCTCTTCTTAGTACTCTATAAATTACATACTTAATGTGTTAGATTTCATTGTTGGGTGTTTGAACAGAATGATAGATGTTACACTGTTAGCCTATTAAAAGTAATCTCATTCGAGGATGAATATTCCCAAGGGGAAGATATTGTAACACCTCGCTATTTGAAAGAACGGGAATTGGAAAGAGTCATTTTTGGAAAGAATAAAAAATCTGGAAAATAGGTTTAAGTTATGTTAAGTTTGGTTTTTGGTCAACTTCAAACGACCATAACTCCTAGCTCAAAATGAGTTAGGTGTGTTTCCAGTTACCGTAGGAAAGATCTTGAAAATTTCTTTCCAACGCTGCTAAGTTTGCTCTATTCCAAGTTCGTATGAGTGAGATATATCCATTGAAAGTTGGGTTGTTTAGATAAGGAAAGTCTAATCCGGATTTTTGAAGGGTAGTTTGGTCTTTTCCTTACCAAATTATTTTATTTCTTTTTTAAGAGTTTAATTAGGGTCTAATCATAATTAGATCAGTTTAGAAAATTGGAAATTCACGCTAGAGCTTGGAGAAAAGAGAAAAGAGGAGAAAGGAGAAGAAAGTTCAAGATTCGTCGATTTCTTGGAGATTTTCGTGTGGATTTCATCAAGGGGTGATCCCTACGAGGTATGTGAGATCACATAGCATTGGGTTATTTCACCCACGTACCAATCATGATTCAATTCAGCGAAGTTGTATAGTTTTGAAAGAAAATCCTATGAGTTCTTGATGTTAATTCGTTTGAAATCTTGTGGGTTCTTGTTGTTGAAGTTTCTTGAGGTTGATTCATGCATTTTGGTGTGATTTCGAGTTAAATATTACATTTTTTTTAACATATTGTCAATTCTAAGTGTTTGGGGAAGAACTAAGTTGAATTAGGGGGTTTAGAGTGGAAAAACAAAGAAGAAAAGTTGGAGTTAACCAGGGCAGGGGCCTGGGGCGCCGCCCCAGCCATAGTCCCCCAACTAGGGCTCTGATGTTTGAACTCTGGGGCGCCGCGCCATCCAGAGCACCCGAAGTCCTTCTCTGAAATTCAAGGGTTGGTGCCCTGTGCCTCTCAGAGCGCCACAGACGCCAGTTCTTCCCCTTTTTCCCCATTCCTTTCGTACTAGTTCCCTAGCAGCGTACCTATGTTTCCTAGTTGATTCCAACACTCTAAGGTATGTCTAAAGATCATGAAATCATCTATAAACATGAGATCATGAACTTTGAATCTATAATTCAATTCAAGGAAAGTTAAGAGTCAAGTTAAGAAGTTAAGAATCAAGTCTAGAGAAGTTCATAGAGTTTTTCAAAAGTCTTTTACAAACGTTATAACTTCGTTTTAAGAATTAAACTTTGAGTTGACTAAAGAAAAAGAGTAAGAGTTCATTTCTTCAAAGATTATACGGAAACTAAGTATTCCCAAAAGTTAAAATATTTTCACATTTGAGTAAGAAAGAAAACACCAATTTCCAAGAGAGCTTTTAAGCTAAGTTTTAAGTAATTATCTCAAACCAAAGAAAGAGTTTTGTTTTAAAACATATGAGCTAAGTATATATTTGGGAGTATTATTGAGCACCGATATGGGAATGCGAGTTCATAATAACTCAAGTCTCCATAAACCATGTAGACATCATGGGTAGAAAGGATCATACTTTTTAGATGATTCATTAGTGCTTTTTATCATAGACTAGTGGTTCCACTTAGTTAAGGCATTCTATATGACGGCAAAGTATAGGACAGTTCTGGCAGCGTGGGCAAGACGTTGTATCATCTCTTAGGGTCATAGTGATGGTTGTCAGTTAGAGAAACTCCCACATAAATTATATTACTTTATTATATGAGAAAGTTGATTTGCTATTGCATTTCTTTAAAAAACTTAGTTGCTTTTTACTATTTTAAAAAGCTTTCTATATATTGCATGTGTATTGTTGCTTTATATTGAGTTAAGTTATTCATGAGTTGAATAAAGCCAAGGTAAGTTTTCCTATCAAATTCTTTTCAATCTTACGTTATGTTTTAGTATTCCCCTCACATACTCATACATTTAATGTACTGACGTCATTTGGCATGCATCATTGTTATGATGCAGACACAGGTAACCAGGATCAGCATCCAGCGCTTCATTGATTCTAGTTGAGCTCCAGAGTTGTTGGTGAGCCTCTTTGCTTCCGAAGGACTCCTTTTATTGCTTTTTAGTATTTAGTTCATTGGGATGTCGTGTATCTTGTCCCGACATCCATATCAGTTGTTTTAGATGCTTCATAGATAGTCTGACAGTTAGTTATGAGTCCTTTAGCTTTGTATTTCAGATGTTTTGCTATGAGACTTGAGTAGCCATATTGGCTAGTTTGAATGTTTTATGTAAAGACATTCTAAGTTATTTCATAAGTTCCTTATTTGAGGTTATTTCTGATGTTTAAGTCTTTCACTGAGTAAGCAAGTCAGGACAAGGGTTCGCTTATGGCCATCAATGGTTTTCGAGTGCCAGTACCGCCCAAGGTGTAGGCTCGGGGCGTGACAAAAAAGTTTCCATTCGTATGAGACATGTTACTTAAATCTTTCCAGTTCGATCAATAATTTTTACTTCATTAGGTAATTCATGGCTAATATTTATCTCTATTAAGACCCTTCCATATGAAATTCTCATATATTGTACCGTCATTAGAAATAAAGGTTTGCCTGGACTACTAGTATTTTTACTGAGGGTCTCAAGTACCTAATAGTGAAGAGGCATGTTTGGTAGCCTCACCCAAAATGGAATAGTGGGGGAGTGGGGGAGATCCTGGCTAAGTCAACATATGGGGTCCAAATTTGGAGGACAAGTGGTATGTTGTCAATTGCATAAGGTCTAGAAAATAAGACTACATTCATGTCATATAGACTATAAAATTTGACTATATAATAGCCTTCCTCAAGGTAGTAAAACACTAGATCTGTGGAATGAACTTCTCTAATAGGCTCCTTTGACCTTACAATCCTAAAATTAATGCCTAGAGATATCACGACCCCAAAACTTAATTCATGATGACACCTACTATAACTCACCAGTAGGTAAGTCAACCCATAATTCAGAACTTCAAGTAATGGAACTAAGGGTAGAAGCAATGAAATAATAAACAACTGAATAGATAAATTAGGAGAATAAGACGGAAGCAACACACACACGCACACGCACACGCATGCATACACATACACACCACACACTAACATGTGCGCGTGCACACACACGCATGCGCGCACACACACGCACATACTAGTTTTGATGCACCTGCATTACACGTGAATATCAAACCATGTACTACACTATTTTTAAAAATTATGTGACCATTATTAAAGAAAAAAAATTAAGTAAACAATTATAAAATGAATGATACAGTATAAGTTCCTATAAATAGTGGATGTAAACTTACTTATGATTACTTCTGAAAGTTAGTCACTCTTAATATCTCTTATTTACACCTCTTAAATATACTTTATACTCCCTCCCACATAGTGTATTACTTCAAAGGATCCAGCTCAATTCCTCTTTTTCTAACTATACATCCCAACAATTTTCCCGCTGGCACTTCGAAAGCACATTTGGCGAGATTTAGTTTCAAATTGTACTGGTGTAGGTGATCAAAGAACTTCCTCAAATGGGTCAAGTGATCCAAACTCTTGTGGGACTTGATGGTGATGTCATCATTATATACCTCAATCTCTTTGTGAATTATATCATGGAAGATGGTTGTCATAACCCTCATGTAAGTTGCATCGGCATTCTTAAGGCCAAAGGGCATCACTCGGTCATGGTACACGACCCAAGCTGTGATGAAAGCTTTCATTTCCGCATCTTCTTCATCCATTAGAATCTAGTGATAACCCGCAAAGCAATCCACAAATGACTGCATTTCATGCTTGGCACAATTATCAATATGAATATTCGGTAGCGAAAAATTATCCTTCGGGCTAGCGTTGTTGAGATTTCTATAATCAAAACAAATTCAGATCTTTCCGCCTTTCTTAGCAACTAGAACAATGCTTGCTAGCCAAGTCGGATATTGCATCACTTTCACAACTTTGGACTTAATATTCTTGGGGATCTCTTCTTTGATCTTTAAACTCAACTCCGGTTTGAACTTCAGAGTTTTCTGTTTCACTGGACTAAAATATGGATTGATCAGAAATTTTGTGAGAAACGATTTCTGTACTAAGTCCTGGCATATCATTATACGACCAAGAAAATATGTAAATGTATTCTTTGAGCAGATGGACAAGATCTCTTCTTTGAGCTTCAGCCAAGTGAAGGTTGATTCTTACTTCTTTGACACATTCTTCCTCTCCAAGATTCACAGTCTAAGTTTCTTCCAGATTTGGCTTATGTTGGTTCTCAAACTATCCAAACTCCTCGGCAATATGCTCAGGTATCTTAGTCTCCTCATCATAGTCCTCGCACTCGTCATCATCTACCTCATTTTGTTCATTCAGCTTGTGACATGCCATGATGTTTGTAGATTTTAAATTACTATTACTGAAATCATAAACAAACATAGTTAGATAAGTAAAATATAAATAGATAAGTAAATAAGAAAATTTACTATAACAGAGGCTTTCATTTAAATAAGAATGGGTGTACAAACTTTGTCCATAACCAAGGGTCAATTTGCCTTTTTCAAATATCATGAGGGAATTTAAAACTTGATTAAGTAAACACTGCATAAAGGGTGGGTCTCAGGCCTCTTTCGGACTACTACCGATTTTAAAGCAAACAGAAACATATGTTTTTTCTACTAAGAAAGGCGGGGAATCACGAGTGGTGTAGAGGTCTAATTAGGCACTTGTTCCTCTGGTTCAGCATCACGAATGTTGATTGGGTCACCTCATCGAGGATGGCATCAACTTGTTCAAAATAATCCCAGATTCCTTTCTTGAGACTGTAATAATCAATATACTCCTGCATAGGAAATGACTGATATAAGTGAGGTATTTGTTTGGCCAATTCCCAATCAACATTCGTGTTCATTATCTCTGCATCATCATCTTCCTCTGGACATATCCCAAGCCAAACTTCAACATGTTGGCAGGAATCTGAATAGGCTCGACGATTACATAAAAGTACTTTCCCAATCCAAAATTTGGTTCAAAGCCACTTCTGAGCATGATGGTTGCTATAATCTTGTAGACAAAATGCATAAGAGGTTGCGGAGCTAAGTCATCACCAGCGGCATTCACTATCTCTACCATATAAAATTCAAAACATTTGGAGACCTCATCGACAATCGGTGTTTAACCATTTGAGTAACTTTCTTCACCATAAGTGACCAATTCGTTATCATTCCATATGAACTTCATCAACTTATAGAGGATAGAAGGCACAACCTCGGCCATATGGATCCATGGTCTCCCAATAGCAAGTTGTAGCTGGTGTTGATATCAATCACTTGAAATTCAACACTGAACCAGCGTGTCTCTTTGTCCTCCATCAAAAACCCTTATGTTCACTTGGTTCTGGTGAACCTTTCCTAAGTCAAAATTTAACTACTTGAGGATCAATAGTGGACAAATGTTAAAACCAGATCCGTCATCAACCAAGACATGATTTATAATCTTTTCTCGACACTTGATAGTGACATTCAGAGCTTTCTTGTGCATTGCACCTTCAAAAGGTTAAGTCTTCATCACAAAAGCTAATGTGGTGCCTCCAATGACTTGGCTCACCATAGCCGCCAGATTATCACTGTTTCTATCCACTGGCACATAAGTGTCATCCAAAGCCTTCATCAGAGCTTGTCTATGATGTTCTAAACTCATCAACAATGCCCACATAGAGATCTGAGCTGGTGTCTTTTCCAAATGCTTCACAATGGAATATTCCTTTGGCTGCATCTTCTGCCAAAACTCTTGCGCCTTAGCCTCGCTGATCGGCATTTTCTATTGGTCCTTCTTGTGCCATCTTAGGATTAATTCTTCTTGCAGTATAACATCTACCGGATATGGTTATGCCTTGAGTGGAAGTAGTTTCAATCATGAACCTTTCTTGTTTAGGAACTTCCCTCGGCACCAAAGCAACAACTTCTTGGGGTATCCGAATCACAATTTTTTGCTTCTCTTTTATGCATAATGAGACCAGAGCTTTCTCGAGGCAATCATGATTGGCCAAGACTATTTCCTTGGTTTCACACCAATCATCTTATGTCTCTATCATGTTGATAGTGATACCTCCATGGTTCGGCAAAGGATTGCTATTGATATTGGGTGCAATATTCTTAAGAGTGACGACTTTCTACTCAATTAAATCCTGGATCTTGTGTTTCATATTAATACAGTCCTCAATATTTTTACTAATATTGTTTGAATGATACACACATATTTGATTAGCTCTAAAAATTCTAAAGCTTGTGTTCACTGGTTTAGACTCAACCGAATGAATTATGCATGCCGTAGTTAATTGTTTGAATCATTTTGTCCGGCTTTCCATAAGAGGAGTAAAACTTCAAAGTGCGGACAAAGAGGAGGATAATTGCTTTGCTGAAGTGGAGGTACTTAGCGATAGCTTAGAGTATTTTGGCGAGGAGGTGTTGCTGCTTTAAACCTTTGGTATGAATAGGCTTGGTAGTTTTGTTGTGGAGCTTGGTTGTTTGGTGGGGTATTTTGGTAATATGGAAGTGGGGTTTGATATACGGGGGGGAGGAGCTTGGTAATTCGATTGAATGTTTAAGAAATTGAGGGATACATCTTGATAGGTTAAGGTAAATTTGGGTACTGTGGTGGTGGAGTTTGATATACGGTGGGAGGAGCTTAGTAGCTTGGAGGGGGAGTTTGGAAACTGGAGGGGTACTTTGGTAGTGGGGAGGCAGAGTTTGGGGACCAGATTGAGCATAACAGATGAGATATGAATTTTGTGGAGTTTGAGGATGGCCTCTGTAAGGGGAAGATTTTCTGGCATGTTTCCTCCCTCCAAACATATAGGAAACAGAGGACCCTTATTCTCTCTTCTTTTTTATAATCCAAAAGATTTGGCCAGGGAGGCAACACGGGTGATCTTCTCAATCCTCGATAGTCTCTCCTACCTTGACTATTGATAACGCTCAACTACACTTCATCTGATTCTAAGTGTAGGCGGTCGCTAACAAGTATAAACCAAACTAGGAATTAGGGTCGATCCCACAGGGAGTACCACGGTTAAAAATTCAATACGAAGTAGAATGGTGAAAAACTCATTTGTAGATGTATAAATGACAAGGGGTTGACAATTAATGTCAAATGGGGGCATTTGAGTGAACAGTTAACAACGACGAACAACCGGGAGAAAACAAGTAGAGGGTAGTTCTTGGGAGTGTGATCAATTGAATGCCAATTTCACAAAATGGGTGATTATTATTTACTAAAATTCGTTGAATCATAGTGCGTAGGATAGGCTTTAGATGCAATAGTCATTTCTCAATCAACTATCACGAATCAAGCAAGTTCTCTCGAACCTCGACAAGCATAACACATATGAACAACCCAATACCTCAATCAATCTACTTTTTCAAGCTAGATTAGTAGGATTAAATTTAGACCCACTTTCTCAAGCTAAATCTACAATAACCCAATCACTACAATCATCAATTAATAATTTTAACTCTAATACTTCTCTCTCAAGCAAGCTTAGAATGCTAAACTAGAATTGCATTTGCAACTACAATTCATCAATTAAAACTCAACTATTAATTGAACCCACTTCAAATCAACAATAAAATCAATAAATACTAACACCCATAAGCTAATTGAAATATTCAATCACATAATCACACCCCCAAGAATGGGGGTTTTAGCCAAACATCATAAAGAGCAACAAATTGTTACCAACTATGTTTTCCATCAGATTGAGAAAACAATCCACAAGTCTTCAAATGCTCCAATTAAAGCTCAAAATCAAAACCAACCTAATCTCTACTGAAAAAGTGTAAAAAAAAGAGTGTTTAGAATGTTTAAGGATCAAAAACCCAGAACTGGACAATGTGGGAACTCCTTTTCTCCTATTAAAACTTGCATTTATACATTCCCAGAATTTCAGCTTCGGAGTCATTCGGTGAAATGAGTCGGGCTTCGCTGACCTGGTCGGCGACGCACCGAATGCTCCCTTCCATCGCCTTCTTGGCTTGTCCTTTCACAACTTCTCTTTTGTAACTTTAGGCTATCAAAATTGCCATCGCCGATCTAGTCGGCGCTTCGCCGAATCACCAATCGTCTCACCGAGTTGTTCTTATCCATAGGCTAGCATGTTGGAACTTTTGGCGAGTTGAAGGTCCACTCGGCGACTCGCCGAGTAGTTTTGGTGAGTACCAGCCTTGCTTTTCTTCAGCTTTTTTGCTCTTTTTTGCCCGGTAATGTCCTTGCCTTGCTCTTTTGCCTTCCTTGTTGCAAATTAGCATATTAACATCAGTTTAGAGCATAAAATAGGCATTGAGGACACTAAAACTTTGAATATCAAGCCCTAAATGAGTCAAAATCCCTGACTACACTTTTAACTTAAACTTTTGATTGTCCTCAAGTAAAACACAAAATCAATCAGTTCAACAGAGATGACTACAAACAGTACTACTCAAGATTCAACAATCATGCACACAAGGTTCAATCTACCCGTGCAATGTTCAATTGTGCACTACAAGTTTCAAATTGTGACTAGCCATCATCAAATAGAACTCAAGCTCACAATATTCGCTTCAAATGCAAATTTAAGCTCAACAAAAGTATTTGAATACACATCAAGAGTGATTTCATTCCCTCACAAAGCTCATCAAAATTTAAGAATTAAGGAATCAAAATCATCACTCACATTCTCAAAGATAAATACATGCATGATTCTACCCATAGGCTTGCCCGTATTTTCCAATCAACATGACATCAAGCTCAATCAAGATCACTAAGATCTTTCAAGGCTTATAATGGGGTTGAGGGTAAAGGTATGATCGTTTTAGCTTAGTGACTTCTACCTTCATGAAGCATGGCTTGCATTTCACTTTTTCTCCTTTTCTTTCACTCTTTTGGATTTTCACAATCCACCCTAAGTTCTTTTAAGCATGATTCATTGGACACCCCTTTTCTTTTATCCATTGCACAAGATTCATTGCAAAATTCTTTTTCAGTCTTTAT
>JAJOOE010015027.1:0-17407 GCA_036250405.1 Solanum raphanifolium | reverse complement strand
TATGCTCTATATAAATGTTTACTAGCTTTTGAACCATACATCGTATATAACAAGTTTATTGTAAGAACAGATAATACGCAGGTAAAATGGTGGATCACAAGGAAGATACAAGATTCAGTAACAACCAAAGAAATACGAAGACTAGTATTAAATATACAGAATTTTACATTTACAATAGAAGTAGTAAGTACTAACAAAAATGTCATTGCAGATTACATTTCAAGACAAAGCTACACAGACGGATCTAGACAAAGAAAATGCTATTGAAAAGATACTCAATACTATGACATTGCTTGGTACAAATATGACATTACTTTGTACAAAAGTAGATAGCCTGGATAAAGAGTTACAACAAATGAAAAGTCAGCAGCATGACGATAAATATGCGGAGCTAAGTCAATCGGAAGACTTGAAAATTCCAGAGCTAGAAGGTGACTATGGGAAACACCAAAAAACCCAAACTAATAATTTGTTATTTGCAGCTACAGGAAGCACCTCTGCAACAAAGGAAGAAAACAAAAATAGATATATCAATACAAACATGAATAAAATATTCGAAAAACCATTTATGCCAAAAAATCAAAAAGAACCATTATTCTTACCACCCCAGCTTAATACCTATAAAGAAAGTCTAGGACAAAATAAAAAGACATACAATCATATAACCAGATCCTATATAGAAAATATTCACAAGATACAAACTTTCTTAAACCTAAATCCCAGATCCAAAAATGCAAAAAACCCCAACGAAGACTATATTACCCAAAACCTACAAGGATATAACAAATTGATTGCACAACCAGGAACCAATACCAATTTAGTAGGAACCTGCTATCACTATGGATTACTAAGTACCGTATATACCATAATAGGAGACGAGATATCAACAATTCCAGAACTACATAAAGCATTTATGCATTACAAGAGGATAACTAAGGGAACATTATTTTATATAAAAATTTATTCAGCACCAGCCGAGATATTATATGATGAAATCAAACCTATTATACAAGTGATAAAAATCGAATTGACAAGAGAAATGATAATACGAGAAAAAATAGAGAAGCAAGAAGAAATTCAAAAGATAGAGATACCAGGATTCTATGCAAGAAAAAGAGTTATTGGGATAGCTACAATATTAAATGAATTATCAGCTAATTATTTAAGTGGAAATTTCGTATGGAGTTCTTATGCCAGAGAACAAACTATGATATATTCAAATTCTAGAGAAACCAGAGCAGCAGATATGGAAGAAATACGTCAGTGGATATTAAGTCTACTAAAACCAGAACAACAACCAATTACAAGAGCTATACGACGAAGTTTTATTTCACCAGAGATAATGACAAATTATTGCAGAACTATTGGACACAAATACCCAGACCATCAATGCTCAAAATGCTATGGCGAAGATAATGTGATACCAGCTGTCAATCTAGAGTAAAGAAGCCGACAAGATAGAGGAACAAGATAAAAAGAAGAAAAAGATAATCGTCCCATTAACAAAAGTGAAGGAAGACTTTATGTAAAGAAACAGATAGTGGAAAACTTTATGTAAAGTAGTAAGCAACGTGTACATTACTATAGAAGTTAGTGGAACTTTATGTAAAGTAGTGTAACTATAGTTTGTGTAAAGTAACTATAGTATAGATTAAAGTAACTATAGTAGAGTTACTTATAGTTGTATATATAGTAGAGCCAGAAGGCAACATAACGCAAGACTTTCTACACGGAAAGCAAAGCCTCTTGTATACAAAATATTCTCTCAATATAAATCTAAGTTTTCAAGCTAAGCTATGGATCAAAACATTGCAGATACTACACAGGTACACATATTCATGATTATGCATAGCTAAATCTATTAATTCCTGAATATCATAGACATGATAGAATAAGTTTATATTAGTTATTATATACTACAATTATAATCAGCATGTTTTCTAGTTTGCTAACATGAGGAAAAAAGGAAAAACTTCCTTTAATGAACAGGGTGTTAAAGCAGTATTTGGACTTATTCGTTATCGTCTTCAATGATGATATCCTCATTTACTCTAAGAATGAGGAGGAGCATGTGACTCATCTAAGAGTTGTTCTGCAGATTCTCAAAGATCGCCAGTTATTTGCTAAGTTTAGCAAATATGAGTATTGGTTACAATCAGTTGCTTTCCTTGATCATGTAATGTCTAACGAAGGGATATGAGTGGATTCTCAAAAAATAGAGGCAATGAAGAAATGGTCCAGACCACCCTCTCCTACAGATATCAGAAGTTTCTTAAATTTAGTCGGTTATTACAGAAGGTTTGTTGAAGGATTTTCATCCAGAACTTCTCCATTGACTAAGTTGACTCAAAAAAAGGTTAAGTTTCAGTGGTTAGATGAGTGTGAGAAGAGCTTTTCTAAACTGAAAACTAGGTTGACTACAACTCATGTTGTGACTCTACTAGAGGGTTCAAATGATTATGTGATTTATGGTGATGCATCCAGAGTCAGCTTAGGTTGTATGTTGATGCAACAAGGTAAGGTTATAGCTTATGCATCTAGACAACCTAAGGTTCATGAGACGAACTACCCAACTCATCACTTCGAGTTTGTTGCTGTATTATTTTCCCTAAAGATTTGGAGACATTATTTGTATGGTGTTCACTTAGAAGTATTCACAAACCATAAAAGCCTTCAGTATGTTTTCCTCCAGAAGTGTTGAATATTCGCCAGAGGAGATGGCTTGAATTCCTCAAGGACTATGAAATGAATGTTCTTTACCATCCTGGTAAGGCCAATGTAGTAGTTGATTCTTTTAGAAGACTATATATGGGTAGTGTAGCACAGGTTGAGAAAGAAAGGAAGGAAATAGTGAAGGATGTTCAGCGTCTTGCTCTCTTATGAGTTTCTTTTATTAACATATCACATGATGATGTGATAGTTCAAAATGGGTCAGAATCTTCATTGGTAGCGGAGGTTAAGGAAAAACAAGTTAGTGATCCTATATTGCTTCAATTGATGGGTGCAGTTCATCAGCGAGTGTTGAGGTTTTCTCACAAGGGGGAGATTGTGTGTTTCGCTACAAGGGTCATTTATGCATTCCATAGGTGGGTGAGTTGAGACAACATATCCTTACAAAAGCCCATAACTCCAGGTATTCTATTCATCAAGGTTCCACTAAGATGTACAGTGATATACGGGAACTCATTTGGTGGAATAGCATGAAAAGGGATATAGTAGATTCTGTGGCTAAGTTCTCTAATTGAAAATAGGTGAAGGTAGAACATCAGAAACCAGGAGGTATGACTCTAGCGAGTAACATTCCTACATGGAAGTGGGAAATGATAAACATCAACTTCATTACAGGTTTACCTCGTACTCGAAGGCAGCTTGACTCCATTTGGGTGATAGTAGACAGAGTTACTAATTCCACTCACTTTTTGGCTGTTAAGACTACTGATTTGGTGGAAGACTACGTCAAGATTTACATTAATGAGATAGTCAAGTTGCACGGGGTTCCTTTGTCTATCACCTCATATAGAGGTCCTTAGTTTACCTCTTATTTCTAGAAATCATTTCAGAAAGGTCTTGGTACTTAGGTAAATCTTAGCACAACATTACACCCACAGATGGATAGTCAGGTGGAGCATACCATTTTGACTTTAGAGGACATGTTGAGAGCTTGCGTGATTGATTTCAAGGGATGTTGGGATGATCTTCTACCTCTCATAGAGTTCGCCTACAATAATAGCTACCATTCCAGTATTCAAATTACCCCTTAGGAGGTATTATATGGGCGTAGATACAGATCTCCAGTTGGTTGGTTTAAAGTATCTAAAGCAGCCTTGATAGGGCCAGATTCGGTTGATGATGCTATGGAAAAAGTTCAGCTCATCAGAGATAGACCAAAGACAACCCATAGTCGTCAGAAGTCCTACGCAGATGTAAGGAGAAGGGACTTAGAATTTGAAATAGATGATTGGGTTTTCCTGAATGTGTCACATATGAAGGGGGTGATTAGATTTAACAAGAAAGGGAAGCTCAGTCTTAAATATGTAGGTCCTCACAGAATCTTGAAAAGGTTTGGTAAAGTGGATTATGAGTTAGACTAGCCAGCAGAACTAGCAGCAACCTATCTAGTCTTGCACATTTCCTTGTTGAAAAAGTGTGTGGGTGATCTAGCATCAGTATTACAATTAGAAAGTGTGGTAGTGAAGGATATTCTCACTTATGAGGAGGTGCCAGTTGAAATTCTTGATTGCCATGTTCGTAGGTTGAGAAACAAAGATGTCACTTAAATTAAGGTTTTGTGGAGGAGTCAGTATGTAGAGGGATCTACTTGGGAAGTACAAGCAGCCATGAATGCCATGTATCCTCATCTCTTTCCTTCTGATTCAATTTCAACAACAAGTAATAGTTCATTTCCCGTCTCTCAATTTACTCTTGCGTAAAATGACTCTCAGTATCTTGTTCCTTCAGCTGCTCTTGCATTTTCAACGTATTTTCATGTTTTTGGAACTCAGTTAAATCAGAAATTAGTTTCTAGTACTTAGTGGTAGGGATTGCAGCTCCTTCCCTCCATATTCAGCTAGTTTAGGCTTCATTCGAGGACAAATGTTCCCAAATGGTAGATAATGTAACACCCTGTATTTGAAAGCGACCAAAAATGGAAAAGTTCAGAACTTGCAGGTGCCACTAACAAGACCCATCCACGGCACGTGGTTTGAACCACGAACTGTAGGAAGTGTCTGTGGCTGGAAACCTAGAAATCCCCAGAAAACCCTCGACCAAAGACCAGACCTACGGACCGTAGGTGAGACCATGGCGCGTGGATCGTGGCCCGCAACACCCCTTTCTGACAGCCAAACGACGAGATGATAGGACGAATCGTAGGTCCATCCACGATCTGTCATTGGCCTCGACAACTTTTAAGTTAGGGTCATTACAATGTTTTACCCTATGTGTTGGACACCTAAACTACGTCATTTAATCCCAAAATTACGTTGTTTTGGTCAGTTTTAGCCTAGTGACTTAGTTACAACTTGCCCTAATCGATTCATTCACTAGAATTCATCAAACTTAGAGAAAAAGAGGAGAAAAGAGTCGACCCAACCTTTCCAAGAGTGTAACAAGTTTTTATCAGTTCCAGCCTCGAAATCGAAAGATTCATCCGTTAAATTTTTCACTAGGTATGTGGTATTTCACTAGTAGGTTCTTTTCATCCATTAGGTCACTAGAATTCGGTCAGATTCTTGATTCTCTATATGATGTTTAAACCTAGGGTTTCTAGAAGTTTAGATAATTGTTGCCATTTAGGTGTTATAGTATTCCTTATCAAATTATCAAGTTTTGTGGAATCGATTCTTAGTTCTTTACATGAAACTCAGAACGCTAGTTGTGTAGATTCGTTTAGTTCATGAATTACACTTTCTAGGTAAGTTTAAACATATATTCATCCTCTAGTGAAGAATGTTTCATTGTCAGTATTTAAATGTTGTATTCTCTGATTTGTATGTACGAACATTGAGCTATCCAATATTTCAGTTATGCTGGTTGTATACATTCGAGTTGGGAGTAGGTTTAGACCGAGTTGACCTAGGGTTTAGCATACCCTCATAGTCCCAGAACTACTTGCTCCCGTAGATTTATAAGTCCCTTCTGTGTGAATCCAATTTAGTGATCACGCTAGTCATGGCTTCATACCCCTGGCAAGGTATATTGGTTCCTCTCGATGGGGCATATACATCGGACTACATGTTTAGCTCACCTTGTTTTATGTTAGTTAGTAGTAGCTCCCACAGTCAGAGTCTAGTGCATTTGACCAGGTTTTTTATTTATGTTACAGTTTTCAGCATCAGCCTGTTATGTACTTGGTCATTGAATTCAGTTTAGTTCATTTCAATATATTTCAGTATATTCATCATGTTCAAATTATATCATTTCTCAATATGCTTTGTTCAGTTTTATCCTATCCTGCATGCTCAGTACCCTCCAAGTACTGACACATACTCTCTGCTACATCTTTTTGTGATGTAGGTTAAGGTGCCCAACATTAAGATTAGGCATAGATCGGTTCCCGATCCACACTCAACAACATCAGTGGTAAGTCCTCATACTTCGAGAATGATAGACATGTTTTTATATTTAGTATTTCATTTCAGTTTTAGTTTTGCTAGAGTTAGCTGGGGGCATGATTTCACGTATCAGGACACTTCTTCCAATACTAAGTGCCAACGATCGTTAGTCAGTAATATAATCCAACTAAGTCAGTTGGGGTCGAATCCCACAGGGAGTGGTACGTGCTTAAGATTCAAGAGCCAAGTACAAATATGTTCAAGTCAATCATAGGTAGAAACATTTACGAATTAAAGCATATTTTAAATTTAGGGTTACACAAGTGTCAAATATGGGGATTTTGATTGTAACTAACAGTTACGACAACAACAAATAATACTAATTAACAAGTAAAGAGATGGGTTCGTGGGATGTGATTGGATGATAGGCTAAGGTAGAGAAATGGGTAATTGCAACTGATAGTACATAGTTGTAAATCAATGAATAAGCGAGACTTAAGTGGAGATAAACTTTCTCTCGAACAATTTACCCAGAATCAAATTGGTTTCTTTCGAATACCAATAAGTAGTAATTAAGAAAAGCCTACGCTTTAGTCCATTCACTCTCTCGAGCTGAATGTGCGGAAAAGGGTTTAGGATTTCACTCTCTCGAGCTGAACCCATGACAATCCAATACCCACAGACCATCAAATAAGTAACCTTGATTTTAAAACCTTTTGCTCAAGCAAGACAAAGACATGAAGGTAGAGTTGCATTTGTAACTACAACACTTTAAATTAAACCACAATTACTGAATTAAATCACTTTTAAACATCATTTAAACTATCAATTAACAATACCCAACAGCTACATCAACCCATAATCACACCTCGAGAACTAGACATCATAAAAAGATAAAAGCGTTACCAAATTGTGTTTCCATAAACTAGGTAAGATTAATTTAGTCTTTACAAAGGTCAAGGGTGAAGAATCTCAAAGACCCACTTCCAATTTCTCGAATATGGAAAACTTCAATTCTTCAAAGCTATGGAAAAATATTATCTCCCAACTTAGAGTTCTAAAACTTGATTGATAAAAATTAGATACTACGAAAACTGATACTAAATTAAGAATTTAAAAATATATTTATAATCGCCAAAAAAATGTTGCGAAGGACCATTCGGCGCAATAAGTCGGGATGCTGATCCACTCGGCGATCTGTCCTTTGGTCAATTCCATCGCCTTTTTGCTTTGTCCTTCAGCATCTTAAATTTGGGTGATCTAGCACTGCATCGCTGAATCATTCGGTGAATCGCTGACTGCTTCTTTCTAGCGTGGACTTGAGTTTCTCCTTCTAGGCTTGGCACACTGGAACTTTAGGAGAGATCATGGCCATTCGGTGACTCGCCCAATGGGTTAGGCGATCATCAGGACTTCTTTTCTTCGTTCTTTCGACTGCCTTGTTCCTTTTTTATCATTGGTGTCCATGCTTCGTTCCTCAACCCAAGTACCTAACAATCAAGTATTTACATCAGTTATTGGCACCAAAGAAGCATTTGAGGACACTAAATCTATTAAAATAAAGCCTTAAATGAGTCCAAATCCCACACTCATCAACACTCCCAACTTAAACTTTTGCTTGTCCTCAAGTAAACCTCAAGTTCAACAGTTCAAAAAGGACGTCGGAAATAGTGCTACACAAGATTCAATCATGAATGCACACAAAAAGACTCAATTTACTCATTCAAGGATCAATTGTGCATTCAAAGATTCAACTTGTGATTCACCATTATCAAAGATTCTCATGTTTACAATACTTTCTTCAAATGCAGGTTCAAACTCAACAAAGGTACTCAAATGCCCTCACATTAAGAATGATTCCATATTCACACATAATGGTTCAACAATTTAAAGCTCCGAAATTAAATGCAACACTCACACTCACAAATATGAACTCAATGCATTATTTCACCCATAGGTTTGCCCTTATTTTCCAACCAACAATTGTTTCAGCTCACTCAAGATCAAAAACGTCTTTTTCTAGGCTTGTAATGAGGTTAAGTGTATAGGTATGGTCATTTAGGCTCAGTGGATTTAATCCTCATGAAATGTGGTGTGCACAACATTTTCTTTCCTTTTCTTCATCATTCTCATTTGTGCTCACAAGTCACCCCATTATTCAATTTCCATGGACTGTTGGACACCCCATTTCTTTTTGCATTTTCACGACTTTATTCCACAACCTTTTTATTATTTTTCTTTTTCACTCTTTTCTTCTTTTTCTACCTTTTTTTTTTATATGGAGGGATTTCATCTTTCTCTAAACCATGGGTGAAAGGGCACTTCCTTGCACTTTTTGATGTACCTTCTCTTTTCACCACACCCCCAACTTAGGCTTTTGGCTTAAGTTGGCTATTCACACAAACCACAAATCATGAGGATTATGGGTAATGGATAAAGAAATGTCACAATTTCATCAAGTTACTTCGAAGAAAAGGTTAAGGCTCAAAGGGTGCTCAATCGAGGTTCACACACTCACACGGTAGGCCATAAAAAGAGGTATAATGTCAAATTGTTTCACACTATTCAAAGTTGACTAAGATCATTTCAAGGGATTGCATCACTTAGTCAACCGGACCAACAGGGCAAATTCTAGGTGTCATCACACATGGTTCACAGTGAGATCATCACACAAGGCATTGACACCAATGTCAAACAAGACTCCACACTTTCGCTAGTATGCAATGTTCATCACAAGAGACTCAATTTGATAATTGGCTAGTCACAACGAGATGCAAAAAGTTGACATATTGTCTATGCAACTTCATTTGACCACATCTTAGCTGCACATTCATTTTTTTCCGATTATGAGCACTATTCAAGTCATCAGTATTGATCAAGACCGATACTCAAATTTGCAAGAGAACAACCACATTCAAACACAAACAAGAGGTGGCACAATTTTTTTTGGAAGGGTTCAAAAATCATTTGCAATTAACACAAGGAGCCACAAGCTCAATCATCTACAAACACAGTGACACAATATATACTACAAAAACCCAATGTCCGAACAAAGCAATAATCACAAAAGGTGGGCCTCACCCCACCACAAACAAAAGCTTTTTGTCAAATGCGAGAAATAAAATATCCAAAAGTCAAAAAGTAACAAAGAGAGGGAGGTAAAAAGGAATCATGTCTACTCAGTCACTTCGTCTATTTGGGCATTAGTGCCCGGAGTCACCTCAGAAGTACCATCAACACCATATGGATCAACTAAAGGTCTATCTGCCAACGAAGTCTACACAACTACATAGATCATGGCCTCTTCAGTCTCTGTAAGGCCCTCGTAAGCAACCTCCTCATCCATATCAGCCTCGAACTCAGGGTCAGCTGTTTCCTCAACTCTAATCTCATCTCCGGTGGTAGCCGGAGGCAACTCTGGCACATCTCGAATCTCCACTGTCCCAAAAATCATGGACATATTAGTGGACTTCAGCTAATCCACATAACTCAGCATAGCAATAGCGGCCTTTAAAGCCATTACCTCCTAGGTGGCCCCTTGGCCTCACTCACACACCGCTATACTAGCTAGAAGGGAATAAATGGTAGCACTCAACAGTGTCACAACATCAATAAGGGTTGTCTGAATCATTCTAGGAATGGAGGCCTCAAGTCTGGCAACATCACGATCGATAAAATGGGCTAGCTGCCCCATCCGGAGTAATGCAACTTGAGTGAGCCGGGTTCGGGAAACAGGAACAACAGCAACTTTTGGAGGCAGTGTAGCAGTAGAGGAACTAGGGGGATCAGAAGGAAAAACACTAAATGTACCTGAATGCCTAAGGGGTGGAGTAGGTAAAGGTGCCTCTTCAGGTAATGACTGAGGATCAACAACTGGGGATGTATCCACCGGGGCTGCCTTCTTCTTTTCTGCCGGATCCTTTCAATACTCTACCTTGATTCTCTGGATATTAGTAGACGATGTGGGAATAACTTCCACATCCTTCTTCGCATCTCTAAGAACCCGAGCCCGTCTGCACAACTCGGTGATCTGCACCAGGAATAGAACGGAGGTTTGTCACTGCTTGGCCTTCATGACCATCTCCTGTGCCATATTTATCCCCAGATTTATCCTCGTCTCATAAATAATGCAAACTAAAGAGGCTGCCTTGGATAGGTGGAGAATCGACTCATTCTGGTATGGCATGATAGTGTTGCTGATGAAGCTAAACCAGAACCTTGCAGCTATGTTTAGATCCTTTATTTCAATCTACACTCCAATCTCTAGCCACTTGGGCATCTTATATTAGTGGGTCCAACCACTTCTTCATATTTTCTAGTGTCTTTATCCTAATCAGATGCTGGCACTCGTCATCGATATTATCAGGACACCCTAGGACAGTATTAATAGCCTCATTGTCACACTTGACCTTCTTTCCCCAGACAACTACGTTGTAAACCGGCTTGAATAAAGTTGCATGCTTCTTTATTTGTGGTACCAAGGCTCCATAGGCAGCATAAAACTCCTCTACCCTATTAGGGATGTAAGGGCCATAACGCTTGGTGAAGAGTTGGAAGTTGTGTGACTTTAGGCAACTCATTATGTCTGGGTACCAGTCAATAACTCCATCAGTCGACAGACGCTTCTTCTCGATAATGGTCCTCGACCCCTCGGTCTTTAGTCTGTTCATAAGCTTGGGAAGAGGACCCTATACTGGTGGTGCTAAGCCAACCGTCTGTGCTGAAGCTGGAGGAGGAGTAGTGGTGGCCTGAGGAGTCCTGATCATAAACGGATTATTCATCTTTTTGGAACGCAGCTTTGCCATCTATGCTGCTACTACCTCATCCCCAGGCTCAGATATGGGAACCTGATGCAGTTCTCACTGTCACTCTTAGAAGTGGTGAGGTGAGCAGCTTAGATACCGTCACTGTCGGAGCTGGCCTCCAGTGACGCAGGTGCCTTTCCTTTGTCCCTTCCTTTCCCACATTTTGTGGGAAGTTTGGTGGCCTTGCCTCTGCATCCTCATTAATATCTATCCCTTTGCCTCTCTTACGGGCCGGCATGTTTCTACCAGTAAAATTTTGTCTAGCCATATCTATAAAAACATCACAAAGAGTTAGAAAGAATTCAATTAGATGCACACAAAAAAATAGTTGCAGACAAACTCGACGAACCAGTTGGCGAGTTGTCAAATCTCTTTGGCGAGCCAGATAGGGATTGCCGAAAGGATTGGCTCAAAAAGTTCTCCGAAAAATGGCCTATCGACGGTGGGAAAGACCTTTCAGCGAATCCCGACAGCATTTGGCGAGCATGAACTAGCCCGCTGAAAGTTACTGTGCAAATAAGGGTCAGGGGCCCAGACAAAGGGATATTTCGGAGGACTTTCGCCGAGTACCTTTGGCGACCTCGGGCTTCGTGCCGAAAGTCAAAGAACCAACCTTCACACTTAACATAAAATTAAAGGCGATATGGGGAACATCGGTGAACCACCAAACGGTTCAGCGAGCTCTACCCAGCTCGCGAAACGACCCAACATGCCTACTTTCTGCCCATCTTCTCAAATTCAACCCCGCAACCCCCGAAAACAAAATCAAAACATGCATCCATCCAATAAAACTAGGACCATTACTCTCATGCCCTCGGGATATTCAGAATTCTCCCGGTTTGGCCAAATTTGGCCATTTGACAACTTTTTCCCTTAGGAATGACGTCAACCGTTCCATTATTGGACAAAATAAGTCATTTGGCACAAATGCGGGCTACTTAGACTTCACCTAACTAAACACAACATCATGCAAGCACAACCCCATAATTTTTAACTTATTTTAAGGCATAAAAACTCGGGAATTTAACATTAAAGGCATTTAAGGCACGATAATCAACTTAACAAAGGGACACGCAAACACAATTATGATCTGAGAGGCCCAACACACCGCAATAAGACAAAATCTATTGCATAAGAGTATAAATTACTAAGAATGAATTTGGGGTTCGAAAAACCAACCTCGGATGCCGAATAAACAAATTGAAACCCTAGGCAGCAAAGTAATCCACTCCGAACACAAATCCGACAAATAAATTGCAGTAAAAATGCAAAAATAACGAATACTAAAGTGTGGGTGTGAATTTGGGAAGTTCAAAAGTTAGGGAAAGTAAAAGAGTTTGAAAGTTTAAACCTTTGGCATTTAAAAACAAACCAGTTCTCGCCCATTCGGTGACATTACTCTGGTTCTCCGACCCATTTGGTGACACGGCGAGTGGGCACTTACCTCACCAAGTTTTACAGGACCTCCAGTTAATGTGGGGGTCCAAACGGTGGATTAGATCGTGATCGCTGACCTGGTCGGTGATTCGCCAAGTTGCTCCTGGGCTCGCCGAGTTTTACAGACTCTTATTTAAAATTGTCTTGAGTCCAACAACGGTCCAAGTCGGGCTCACCGACCTCTTCGTCGAGTTGCCAACTGGACTATCAGCTCGCCAACCTGCACTTTTCAAACAACTTCCACACTTTGACCGGCACAATCGACACACCATTATTTCAAACTTAAAAAGAAAGAAAATAAAACTTGGGTTGCCTCCCAAGCAGTGCCTTAGTTAATGTCGCGGCATGACGTAAGTCCACACTCAAGCCTCATTCTTGGGGTTAGCTATAATATCACTAGGTAGACCCCTTTGTTGTCTCGGGTTTAAATGAGATGAGATATGACCCATTTGGGTCTCCAACTGCTTGATCGATACTGAATGGGATGTAACAGTTTGGCAAAGGGTCGACACGTCTTCTTTCATCTCTTTCCAAATTTTGTCTGACACCTCGACTTTAAGGATACAAGAAAGCATATCCTTAGACCAGCCACCTTCCGAATCCTTTGGATTTTGACGCTCGTCTAGAGGTACATACCTATCTTTCTCCCCATCCTTCAAATTTGGATTTCAATCATGATCCTTCCAACCTCCATCCCTGTTACAACCTTGGTTACCACCCTGTCTCAAGTAGTTTGAACGATAACCACCACGTTGGTTGGCTAGGAAATTCACCTCTTCATTATACAAAGCCTCAAACTTGGCCTTATCCGGATTAACACACCCGACACCCACGACATTGACACCAAGAGCACCAGCTCCCATAACATTTATGGACAAAACGTCAAGTTTTTTCATAATCTTGGCCATGTTTTTGTCCCTCTCTTGGTCTTTGTTCATCTGCTCTTTGGTCAATTTAAACGTGAGAGGTGAGACCTGGCCTTCACAGGTGTACCACGCCCTGTTGATTGTGGTCATACCATCAATGAGTTGACCCACTATCAAATAAGGTTGCTGGATCAAACCTATTGGAGAAAGTTGGTCAGCAACACCTTTGTTTATCGAGTCAAGGCTCCGGTAAAAACACTACAGCAACACGTTGTCAGACAACCCATGAGTTAGGCTTTGGAGCACCAACTTCTTGAATCACAGCCAAGTTTCATGAATTGGCTCACCCTCCAGAAGCTTGAAGCTCTGAATGTTATCCCGAAGAGTCAACATCTTCGATGGACGAAAAAATCGCACTTGAAATGCAGTAACCAACTCCTCCCACGAAGTGATTGATTCACGTGGCAATTCAGTCAGCCACTTATATGCTCCTCCCATCCAAGACAACAGGAACAACCTCAACCCGACCGACTCTTGGGATATGTTCTTGAAGGAGAATGGTCAACATACATCCACAAAGTTTCTAATATGCTCATGGGTATCCTCATGAGCCAAACTACCGAACAGCCCTTTCAATTGCAATAGATACAACATAGTACTTGTGATGTGGAACACCACATTCCCTTCGGTAGGAGGCAAGCGAATGGAAACAATACCACCCATAAGATTGGGGTCATTAGCATTAGGTTCGTTGACATCGTTGAGGTTTCCGATGTCATCTTGGTGGCCTACTTGGCTACCATTCTTGCCGTTCACACTCATACTTCCTGTTTCAAAACACAAACAAGGAGAACAAAACTAAACTTAAGTAAGTTCTACTATAAATAAGAAGAAGAAAACTCAACTTAGCTAAAGAATCTTAAACAACACTACTCCCCGGCAGCGGTGCCATTTTTTTATTTCACGTATCAGGACACATTTTCCAATACTAAGTGCCAACGATCGTTAGTCAGTAATATAACCCAACTAAATGAATTGGGGTCGAATCCCACATGGAGTAGTACGTGCTTAAGATTCAACAGCCAAGTACAAATATGTTCAAGTCAATGATACGTAAAAACATTTATGAATAAAAGCATATTTCAAATATTAACAAGTAAAGCGACGGGATCTTGGGATGTGATTGGATGATAGGCTAAGGTAGACAAATGGGTAATTGCAACTGATTGTAAATAGATGTAAATCAGTGAATAAGCTAGACTTTTGTGGAAATAAACTTTCTTTCTAACAATTTACCCCGAATCAAATTGGTTTCTCTCGAACACCAATAAGCAGCAATTAAGAACAGCCTACGCTTTAGTCCATTCACTCTCTCGAGCTGAATGTGTGGAAAAGGGTTTAGGATTCACTCTCTTGAGCTGAACCCATGACAACCCAATACTCATAGACCATAAAATAAGTAACCTTGGTTTCAAAACTTATCTCGAGAGCAAGCCAAAAACACGAAGGTAGAGTTGCATTTGCAACTACAACCCTTCAAATTAAACCACAATTACTGAATTAAATCACTTTTAAACATTATTTAAACTAACAATTAACAATACCCAGCAGCTACATCAACCCATAATCATATAATCAAAGACCCACTTCCAATTTCTCGAAAATGGAAAACTTCAATTCTTCAAAGCTAAGGAAAAATATTCACTACAAGAAAAAGGGTTATTTATGACCAATATTTAGGGACGAGTTAATAAGCTTGTCACTAAAAGTATACATATTGGGACGAGATTATATTTTGGTCCTAAAATCTATATGTTTTTTAGAAGGTGCGAATGCTGGTCCCTAAAAATATTAATAACTAGTTCCAATTGTTATTGATAGAGTTATAAGCGGTAGAGCACACCGCCAAAACATCCCTAAAATTTTTAATAAAATCAACTTTATTTTTGCTGAAAAAGTAGGTGCCAAAAGAAGCCTTATTTCCTAAATATCTTTAAAAAAAACCCCGTTTTCTCTCAATACCTAATGGTCGTAACTTAGCCTTTACGTATTCTCAAGAACACATGCTCTCTTTTTCATCTCAATCAAGTACAGGTTCTACTTAGGGTTATCTAGCCCTTCCTCAAAGCCTATCTATTGATCATCAACATCTCTGTTTGCTTCTCTCTACTACGAAATTCTGGTAAGTTTTCTTTTCTTTTTCTTCATGTTCTCTATTATGTCATTCAACTTTGCCCAATTTTCTTGTTTTATTGAGTTCAGATTTTAATGGATGGTTTAATTTGTTGAAGTGTATTCAAGTTTGTTGAATATTGTGTGGGAAAGTGTTGGTTCAAGTTTTGGAAAGACTACATAAAGACCCCAACTTAAAACATAAAAATTATGGAATTCATGATGGAGCTCGCCCATTGGACCCTCTTGGCTCGCCAAGGGCACTAGGCGACTCGCCAAGTGAACCCTTGGCTCACCCAATTTTCCAGTAAGCTCCAAAAATCGGCATCTCACTTAGGCGATGGTGAGTTATGTTGGGCGAATCGCCAACCCATTGGGCGATCCTCAACCCATCTCGCCCATTTATCCATAACATAGGCTAGGAGGGACAGCCCACTAGGCGACCAAAGTGTACTTTGGCGCATCGCCAAGTCGCTTGGGTAACCATATTGTCAATCGCCAACCTATCCAAAGAGAAACAAGTTCTCCTCACTACAAAAAATTTGCCTTCCAACCACAGTTGAAAATTTTGGCTTAAACTATAAATAAATGTTGCCTTGATCAAAGGCCACACGTTTTTACCTATGGCAACACTTTTAAGGGGGTGGCCTAAACAAGCGTAACCTTTTCCCTAAGGCAACACTTTTAAGAGGAAAAGGCTACGAAATACAAGAAGTGTTGCCTTTGCATTCACCTATGACAACGCTTCTGTATACCATCTACGGGCACACTTTTATGTTTTAAAACAACACTTTTGAAGTGTCACATTTCATTCTTTATAGGCAACACTTTAAACTCGTTGCTTGTTTCTCAACATTCAGCCACACTATAAAAATGTTGGTGAAGGTAGTTATGCCTATATCTATGTGGCCACATTTATACAAGCTAAGCCACGACTTTCGAATTAAAAATTAAAATATAATAACAGTATTTTTAAAAAAAAATTATTATTATAATATGTATCTTGAAACCACTTTTTAAATAAGAAATATAAAGCATCACATTAAATAATAGAGAACCAAAAATATCTTCACAATACAAAAACTTTGAAATATTCTAATATTCAACATCAACAGTTAGTAATGCAAACAACTTTATAGTGTGCTATAGTACTTTTAATAAAATTTAAAACATTCAAACTATTCATGTAGTATCATGAATAATATTAAATCATAAATGGATAAAATTGGTCAACCGAATCAACTCAACTTTCGGCCACCATTTCCAATTGCATCGCCATAAGTTTCCTACAGGTTCAAAGTGAAATTGAAACTTGATTAGAAAGAAAGTAAGTATCCTTAGAAAATGTAAAACTATAATTCAATAATAGCATCGAACTAGACCAGGCTGCTCATTTCCAAACACTGCCTTAAATGAGTCATCTGTTGTTTCCCCATAGTTTTGACGATTTTGAAGTTCAGCCTATAAATAATGCATTAGCAATTGTCTTGATAAAGCAAGATGAGAGCTAATAGTCAAACACTGTCTTAAATTAAGGTCATGAATTTTGTCATAAGCAGGAAAGAAACAACACATTAAAGTTACTGTACATACATGATTACTTAGTTGAAAAGTCAAGGGCTTTAGAAAGCAATTAAAGGTCAAAAGAATTACTTACTATTACAACTTCAGTTTCAGGATCAACTTGTTTTCCATTCTTCGTACGAGTTGCAACAAACATTTTAGCCTTTGATGGTTCCTCATTATTCTCTTTGGTTGCACGCTACAAAAAAAGTAAAAAAATATAAGCAACTAACATGTAATCTAACAAAATATAAAAGATAAAAAAATATTTATCTACAAAGTGTCTAAAATGATACCAGTGTCATGCGTACTCTTCCAAAACCAACAGGCCCCATTTGATGCCTCCATTTTTGTTTCTTTCTGTTTTGAGAATTTAAAGAACACATGGCCTGTAATTTAAGAAAAAGTAATTAATATATATGGGCTAAAGAATTAAATGCATTATTTGTATCTCACTTTAACAGTTGGAAGCTCCCAATACTCTATCAACTGGCGAAATTGAACTTCTGGT
>JAJOOE010015026.1:0-41737 GCA_036250405.1 Solanum raphanifolium | reverse complement strand
AAATCTCTTTTTCCTTCACCAATCATACCCCTTCAAGAACCTAAGTACTGTTTGACTGTTGAGAAGCAAAAAGATTCAAACTTTGAGGAAAATAGATAACAATTGAGTAAAATAAAACACACCTACTAGCTATTGTATAGATGGGGGAAACTCCTTCAAGCACAAAAGTACAAATTGGACTAATTCATCATAAGGGGCATTATAAATACACTTGATACTGAAAAAAATATCACAAAATCTCTTTTTCCTTCACCAATCATACCCCTTCAAGAACCTAAGTACTGTTTGACTGTTGAGAAGCAAAAAGATTCAAACTTTGAGGAAAATAGATAACAATTGAGTAAAATAAAACACACCTACTAGCTATTGTATAGATGGGGGAAACTCCTTCAAGCACAAAAGTACAAATTGGACTAATTCATCATAAGGGGCATTATAAATACACTTGATACTGAAAAAAATATCACAAAATCTCTTTTTCCTTCACCAATCATACCCCTTCAAGAACCTAAGTACTGTTTGACTGTTGAGAAGCAAAAAGATTCAAACTTTGAGGAAAATAGATAACAATTGAGTAAAATAAAACACACCTACTAGCTATTGTATAGATGGGGGAAACTCCTTCAAGCACAAAAGTACAAATTGGACTAATTCATCATAAGGGGCATTATAAATACACTTGATACTGAAAAAAATATCACAAAATCTCTTTTTTCTTTCATCAATCATACCCCCTTCAAGAACCCATTTACCCAAGTATAGTTTTACTGTTGAGAAGAAAAAAGATTCAAACTTTAAGCAAAATAGTATACAATTGAGGTAAAAAAGAGAAAGAGGGAAGTTACACATTTGGTTGCTCATCTACATCAGCTAGACAATACACAAATATTATGGCAATTTTTGTTTTTGGGCCAGCAACTATTTATGTCAATTTCCCCAAAAAGAATAAAATCTACTAAGCAATGTGGATTGTATAATTAAGGGATTCCCTTTCAAGAACTCAAGTACAAGTTGGACTAATTCATTAAAAGGGGCAGTACAAATACACTTGATATTACAAAAAAATTCACAAAATCTCATTTTCCTTTCATCAATGATACCACATCAAGAACCCCAAACTGGACAAAACTATCAAAAAGGTAAGCATAAATACACATGAATATTGAAAAAAAAAAAATCATAAAAATCTCTCCTTTTTTTTCTATTTTTTACTACTTATAAGTACAAAAACAAACAAACCTGAGGAGTGGAAACATTTCTTGGGAAAAGAAACAATTGGGTGTTGATGAAAACAAGGTAGAGATTTGTGAAGTGAAGGAGAATCAAGAATCTTGAAGCCTTGATGATTCTGCTGAAAAAGAAGAAATTTAATGCTCATTTTTTTTTTCCGTTTTTGATTTTGAGAGAAACTATAAAAAGGAGACTTGTGTTTATTGTTTTTTCCTATTGGATTCAAAGTGGTCCAATTTTAGGGAAAATGACAAAAAAAATTCTGAAGTTTTAAGTATTTTAAATTGTTAATTATTGTGACTTATAATTTATTTATTTTTTACATAGTTTATAAATATATAAATTTTATTTAAAAAAAATTAAAAATTTTATATGTAAATCTCGATCAAATTTAAATTATTTGATTGTTAAAAAATAAAAAAAAATCAGATAAATTGGAACAAAAATCAAGTATTTATGAAAGAGGTCTGTTAAATTGGACTAGATCTATAAGAGGGGAAAAAAAAAGGAAAATTAGCTGGTTTTGTTAATTTTTAATTTATTTTTAGAGTCTAATGCAGTTTTTGTACGCTAATTTATGCTATTTTATATTTAAAGAAACTGTGTCTAGTGTAAATTTTGTGTTACATATTTTAGAGTTTAATAAGATTTTCTTGATGTTTTTGATTATTTATCTTCCTTTTGTCTTTATCAAATCTAATAAACATAAATTCTTAAATATTTAACAGAAACTAAAATTATTAATGTTTGGTGAACTTAAAGGAACAATACTGTTACATACTTAAATTAAATGACTATTTTGAACCTACTCTCAATATATGGGATCATTTTTGTCATTTTCTTCAATTTTAGCTATCTATTACTACCTCCATTCGATTTAAAAAAAGAATCATACATTTTTATACAAGTAAAAGTTAAATTTTAAATTTCTCATTTTATCTTTAATGAAATTATGTATAGTCACAAAAATAATTACTTTATAATTTATTTTAAATTATGAATTTTGAAAAAACTTATAATTTCATATCTATTTAAATATCGTCACATAAATAGTTTATGTTGTTAGGGACAAAATCACCTAGCAACCTACAAAAATTAGACGACAAACATAAATGGATAACGACCTTGTTAGGCTATAAAAAAAGATTTAGACCCTCTCACCTACTCCTACTCACTCCTCATTTACTTGGATGTGTGAATATACCTTTTTGCCCCTACGATTAATTCATGTCTTAATAAAATTTATAATTAGATGTTGTTAGATTAAAGTGTGAAAATTGTAGATGACATTCGAAGCATTTTATCAACAATGTGAGATATTTAAGGATATATCAAGATATTCTTTAAGAAATAACTTGTCGAAGTATGAAGTTTATAGCCTAAATTATTAGGCACGTAAATTCATGGTTTTAAATTTTTTTAAAGGTATTTAATATGTATATTTTTTAAAATTGACATTATAATATTGATTTTTAAAAAAAAAAATACAACTTTTAAAAATATTTACTATCACGTACCTCAATAGCTGTATATAATATTATATTTGAGAAAAAAATATTATATATAATATATTAATTATCTTGTATAAAGTGTATAATAGTGTATATATATATATATATATATATATATATCAGTAAATCATGTTTTTATGTACAAAGTATAGGCTACATGGATTTAATGTTGAGAAGTTTATAAGTTATCTTAATATGTTTGCAGGACAAAGTTGGATGTATGGAGGACAACACTTGGATTATTTTGTATCTTTTAAATAAAAGGTGCATGAATTAAATGGGATTGAAGATAAGTAAATCAATGAAAATCGAAGAACATTAATGACAAGTGCATTAATAGAGTTGGAGACAAGTGCTAAAAAAAGAGAGAGGTTGGTGACAAGGCATCAAGGAAGTTGGAGACAAGTACATCAAAAGAATTAAAAGTTAGTGACGAACGCATCAATAAATTAAAATATAACTTTGAAATACGAAAGAGCATGTTGTTTGAGATGGACCTTTTGAATTTCAAGACAAATGGAGTTCAAGGACAACTTTTGAAAAATACTTTCTTAGAAAATGTATTTACTCATTTGATGGACACATAACTAACATGTTGCTCAATTGATAATTCCAAAGACTTTAGTATTTTATGTCAATACTAACAGATCCACATGGAACTTAATTTAGTGCAATTTTTTTTTTTTGTTTCTGGCAGGTAATAACGTTGTGCTACAACTTTATCTATTAAAAAAGACACAAGATCTTAATTAAAGGCAAGTCATGTTCATTTTAGGGAAACAGAAAAGTGAAGTCAAGTTTTTTTTATTAAGCATAAAGAATTTACGATATTTAAATTTGATCTCAGCTGACAAGTATAACCACTTCAATTTTGAGAATGGATAACTAGACACATCAACTCGTCTCCACTTTGTTAGTTGAACATTCCAACTTATAAAATGATCATCTAGACACTCTAAAATTGTTGTGTCATGTCGGGTGTTCATGAGATATAGTGGAGACGCATTGAGTATTTGGTTGAGATCATGAGGCATCTCACATTAGTAGAGTCTGGAGAAGGGTTGTACTTCAAGGGATGTGATGTAAATAGTCTACCTTGATGCAAGCATTAACGTCTGATCTCACGGCTCAAACCGGTGATCTATAGGTCACACAGAAACATCTAAACCATTGCTCCAAGGCTCCCCTTATCTTGATCACTACTAATTGAGAAGAAAATAAGATTACTTTTGGTGACTCTAAGTTCAAAATTCTCTACATGGTATCAGAGCTAGGTCCATTCTCGTTTAGGTTGTTGTCCACACTCCAATTGCGTCTCTGGGCGTGAAGGAGATGTTAGAGTGGGTTAAAGTCTCACATTGGTTAGAGAATGTACTAGTATAGTCTGCTTATATGAACTTGGGCAATCCTCCGCTCATGGGGTTGAATTAGGCTTAGGTGTCATATCTTTACACAACTTAACTAAGAAATATCAAACTTGAATAGTATTAGCAAGTTGAGCGAAGGTCTATCAGAAACAACATCTCTACCTATTACAAAGTAGGGGTAAGGTCTGAGTACACCCAACCCTCTTCGGATCCATTTGTGGGATCACAATGGGCATGATGTTGTTGTTGTAATTGCAAGTTTAGCATATAAGTTGTCAATGAATTCTCATTGTCTATATCATATATGTTGCTGCATTCAAGCTCATATAACTCCAATACTAAATTTAAACTTTATAGTTTAGCAAGTAGAAATTTAGTCATAATAAAGAAGATTATCAGAACAAGCTTTGCCATGTGGTCATTAAGACTAATCACTTCTAGAAAACCATTTAATTAGACTAATATACATCTACTAATTGTATTTTAAACAAGAGGGGATCTATTGAATAAACAATTCAAAAACTTGCAGGGTAAGATCACTATATATACTAGTAGTTCAAATAATGCAAAAAAGTATCAAACTCTACTTTCCAAAGTATCATTTGTTCAAAATACCTTTCTCATAGTCAATTAGTAGCCATGAAAATGTTGAAAATCCTTTTTGTTATGTTCTCTATACTTGGTTGTTTTTCATGGCCTAGTATGCAGAGCGATTTGGAGATGTACATAGTTCAAGTTGAATCTCCAAAAGCCAAATCTCCGTTCAATCATCAAGAACGGAGTTGGAGAGTTGGTATAGTTATTTCTTGCCAAAGGCTATAGCAACCACTGGCTCAGATGAAAAGCCGCGATTTATATATTCATATCATAATGTGATGAAAGGCTTTGCAGCAAGATTATCAGGTGAGGAAGTGAAAGAAATGAAAAAGAAAAAGGGCTTTATATCAGCAAGGCCACAGACGATATTGCCTCTACACACTACACATACTCCAAATTTTCTTGGATTGCAACAGAACATGGGCTTGTGGAGGGATTCCAACTACGGAAAAGGTGTGATCATCGGAGTTTTAGACACCGGGATCTCACCTGTCCATCCTTCATTTAGTGACAAAGGAATGCCTCCTCCTCCTGCTAAATGGAAGGGTGGGTGTGACTGGAACTTCTTTACAAAGTGTAACAACAAGCTCATTGGTGTGAGGACTTTTCTGGAAAACGGTAATTCACCATTAGATGATAATGGACATGGTACACACACTGCCAGCACAGCTGCAGGAGGTTTTGTGAAAGGTGCCAATGTGTTTGGGAGCGCTAATGGTACCGCGGTTGGGATTGCCCCTCTTGGTTACCTGGCCATTTATAAGGTCTGTGATTTGTCCGGTTGTTCTAACAGTGACATTCTAGCTGCCATGGATACAGCTATTGATGATGGGGTCGATATCCTATCCCTTTCCCTCGGTGGACGTAGTAAGCCATTCTATATATAATGATGTTGTTGCACTCGGTGCGCTTACTGCAACACAAAGAGGTATTCTTGTAAGTTGCTCTGCCGGTAATACTGGTCCACATGATAGCACCTTATCAAATGAAGCTCCGTAGATTCTGACTGTAGGAGCAAGCACTCTTGACAGGATACTCAAGGCAACTGTTAAGCTCGGAAACCACAAAGTATTCAAGGGTGAATCAGTATTTCATCCAAAGGGTCACAATCCATCATTTTTCCCATTGTTTGATCCTGCACTGAATGCAGCTGACTTAGACAGCCATTATTGCGGAACTGGTACACTGAATGACCGTGACATTGAAGGCAAATTAGTTTTGTGCATGGATGGTGGTGGTTATTCTGGGATTGGAAAAGGACAAGCTGTAAAAGATGCTGGTGGTGTTGGCATGATTATCTACAATGGACCAAATGGTGGTTTCACTAAGTTAGCCGACGATCACATCCTTCCAGCTTTGTTTATTACTTATCAAGATGGTATGAATATTCTCGCCTACATGAACTCAACATCAGAACCAATTGCAAGAATTTTGTTCCATGGAACAATAATTGGAGATAAAGATGCTCCGGTGGTTGCTTCATTTTCTTCTCGCGGACCAAACTTAGCTAGTCCTGGAATCTTGAAACCTGGTATTATTTTGTCCTGGTGTTAACATTCTTGCTGCTTGGCCTACCTCCACACACACAAAATCTACCTTCAATATTATATCAGGCACCTCTATGTCTTGTCCTCACCTCAGTGGAGTAGCAGCATTGCTGAAAAGCACACACCCCGACTTGGTCCCCTGCAGCTATCAACTCAGCAATCATGACAACCACTAACACAGTGAACCTCGCCAACAATCCCATCTTAGATGAAAGGCTCCTTCCGGCTAACATCTTCGCCATTGGTGCAGGACATGTCAATCCATCAAGAGCTAATGATCCAGGACTAGTTTACGATACTCCATTTGATGACTATTTGCCTTACCTATGTGGTTTAAATTATACAAATGGACAGATAACAGACCTTCTACAACATAGGGTGGATTGCCAAACAGTGAGAAGTATTTCTGAAGCACAACTAAATTATCCTTCATTCTCCATCAAACTTGGAACAAGTGCTCAAACATATACAAGAACGGTGACTAACATTGGGGTTGCAAAATCATCTTACACTGTGGAAATAGGTCCTCTACTAGGAGTTTCGGTGATTGTTACGCCTTCTACCTTGAACTTCTCAAAGTTGAACCAGAAGTTGGAATATCAAGTGACCTTTTCAATAAGAGCTAATAGCTCAAACAATGGCGTTGTTCAAGGATTCTTGAAATGGACTAATAATAAGCACTCTGTAAGAAGTCCAATTGCAATTGTGGTAGACACTGCAAGATTGGATTTCTAGCTTCTTTTTTCTTTTTTATTTTTCTTGTAAGTGCCTGAGCTGAGGGTCTACCGGATTAAGCCTCTCTACCTCCACAAGGTAAGGCTGCGTACACACCACCCTCCTCAGACCCCACTTATGGGATTACACTATGTATGTTGTTCTTGTGTTTTTATTGTTAGTGATCAGTATTACAATGTAAAAGGATCCTATATAATGGTTTCGATCCAAGATGTTGATTAAATGCTAAAAGTATTCACATTCTATTTGGCGAAAGAATAAAAGATGTGTTTGTGGTTATCACCAACTTGGCGAGATTATTCCATCTGCAGAGGCAGTACTGGTGCATCAAGAGATCTGAATTTTTAGTTTTATGTCCACTTTACAAGAGATCTGAAAATGTTGTTTTCTTTTATGCATTTGTAAATGACCAAGCGATCTTAATTCCTCCGATTAGCAGCCATACTTTTTCAATTGTGTTCATATTATTGTTGAAAATATAAACCTATACACATGTTAGTATTAATTATGTGTCTTGGTTTATGAAATACATGTGGTGACATTTTTGATGTTGTGAAAATGTAACATGCAAATTATTCAAATATATTCTTGTCATACATTGTTCCAATTACTAAAATGAGAAGAAAAATAAAACTAGAAATCAATTTTAGGCTGTAGCACAACTGCAATTGGGCTTCTTACAGAGTACTTTTTACTACTCCATTTCAAGAATCCTTGAACGATACCACTATTTGGGCTATTATCTCTTCTCGTAAACGTCACTTGGTATTTTAAATTCTGGTTCAACTTGGAAAATTTCAGTATAGAGGGCTTAACAGTCACGGAAACTCCGGGTGGTAAAGCTATTTCCACACTGTAAGATGATTTAGCTTCTCCGACATTAGTCACTGTTCTAGTATACGTCTGAGAAATGTCTCCAAGTGTGATGGAGAATGACGGATAATTTAGTTGTGCTTCAGGAATGTGTTTCACTGACCTACAATCCACTTTGCGTTGCATAAGGTTTCCCACCTGACGATTTGTGTAATTCAAACCGCACAGGTAAGGCAAGTAGTCCTTAAAATGAGTGTCGTAGATCAGTCCTGGATCATTAGCTTTTGATGGATTGACATGTCCTGCACCAATGGCAAAGATGTTAGCCGGAAGGAGCCTTTCATCTAAGATGGGATCGCTGGCGAAGTTCACTGTGTAAGCAGTTGTCATAATTGCTGATTTGATAGCTGCAGGGGACCAAGTCGGGTGTGTGCCTTTCAGCAATGCTGCTACTCCGCTGAGGTGAGGACAAGACATGGAGGTGCCTGATATAATGTTGAAGGTAGATTTTGTGTTCTTTTTGTTGTCAACGGAGGTAGGCCAAGCAGCAAGAATGTTAAGACCGGGACCAATAATATCAGGCTTCAAGATTCCAGGACTAGCTATGTTTGGTCCGCGAGAAGAAAATGCAGCAATCACTGGAGCATCTTTATCTCCGATTATTGTTCCTTGAAATGCAATTCTTGCAATTGGTTTTGACGTTGAGTTCATGTAGTCAAGAATTTCCATTCCATCTTTGTAGGTAATATGCAGAGCCGGAAGGACATGAGGATCAGAAAACTTAGTAAAACCATCATCAGCTGTATTAAAGATGATCATACCAACACCTCCGGCATCCTTTACAGCTTGTCCTTTATCAATCCTGGAATAACCACCACCTGACGAACACACAACAATTTTGCCTTTGATTTCAGGGTCACTAAGTGTACCTGGTCCACAATAAAGGCTGTCAAAGTCGGTTTCATTCCGTGAAGGATCATACAAAGGGGAAAATGTCGAATTGTGACCCTTTGGATGAAATGCTGATTCCCCCTCGAGTATTTTTTGGTTTCCGAGCTTGACAGTGGCCTTGAGTTTCCTGTCAATAGAGCTTGCACCTACTGTCAGAATCCATGGAGCTTCATTTGATAAGGTGCTATCGTATGGACCCTCATTACCAGCAGAGCAACTTACAAGAATACCTCTTTTTGTTGCACTGTATGCCCCGAGTGCAATGGGGTCTTCATAGAACAACTTTCTATTTCCACCAAGGGAAATAGATAGGATATCTACTCCATCATCAATAGCTGCATCCATGGCAGCTAGAACGTCACTGTCGGAGCAACCAAATGAATCACAGACCTTATAAATGGCCAAGTGAGCAAGAGGGGCAATCCCAACCGCGGTACCATTAGCATTCCCATACACATTAGCACCTTTCACAAAACCCCCAGCAGCTGTGCTGGCGGTGTGTGTTCCATGTCCAACATCATCTATCGGTGAATCACTGTTTAGGAAAGTCCTCGCGCCAATGAGCTTGTTGTTGCACTTTGTAGTGAAGTTCGATTCACACTTTCCCTTCCATTTAGCAGGCGGAGGAGGCATTCCTTTGTCGCTAAATGAAGGATGGTCAGGTGAAATCCCGGTGTCCAAGACTCCAATGATCACACCTTTTCCATAGTTGGCATCCCTCCACAAGCCAATGTTCTGTTGCAAACCAAGAAAACTCGGAGTATGTGTAGTGTGTAGAAACAATATCCTCTGTTGCCACGCAGATATAAATCCCGGTGTCATCTCAATTTCCTTCACTTGCTTTGCTGACAATCTTGCAGCAAAACCTATTATCACATTGTGATATGAATATATCAACCACGGCTTTTCATCTAAGCCAGCGGTTTCTATGGTCTTTGGCAAGAAAGACTTGTACCAGCTCTCCAAATCTATTCTTGACGATTGAGTGGAAATTTGGCTTTTTGGTGATTCGACTTGAACTATGTATGTCTCCAAATCGCTCTGCATACTAGGCCATGAAAAACAAGCAAGTATACCAAAAATAACAAAAAATATTTTCATGGCTGCAAATGTGTTGAGAGAAAGGAAATTTGAACTGATGAATGATGTACACATAGAAAAGTGGAGTATATGTAGTAGTACTACTCTGGGTCCTTCAGTTTAATTTGATTGATAATCTTGTTTTATCAATAGGACCCCTCTTGTTAATTAGTCTAATTAATTGCTTTCCTAGAAAGGATTAGTATTAATGACCACATGGCAAAGCTTGATCTCATAATGTTCTTCTTAATTAAGAACAAATGTCCACTTGCAAAGCTGTAAGTTTTAACTACATGTTGGGCTATTTACATTTACAACTTGTTGAATGATGACTGTTTCCATTGACAACCTTCTCTAGAATTTGTTATGTAACATCTTTTTTCTTGTTAAAACTATCCTTAGAGGATCGATTTCGACTTTTATGACCAATGTCCTGTTGGCCAACACCCTTTGTGAAATGTAAATCAGCGCGTAGTTAATTTCCTTAGGTAATTTTTGTCTAAAAATCGCGTGTTTTTAGTTGTTGGTTAAGTTTGTTTTGGACAAATTAAAAGAGGGGATTCAAAGTATTTTATTATCTTGTCAATTATTAGTAGTGATCAAGACGTGATCTTATGAGTGGATCTCAAAGCAATTTCCTTTCAATTTTCATAGTCAATACAAAGACATGTGATGTTAATGTGAAAGTCTTATCACATGTTGGGGGGAGGGGGGCGGTTTGCTAGCTCGTTGCTTAATTGTTGAATCAAAGAAATGAGTTGGAAAAGAGTGAAAACGAAAACAAATAAGTGAAGATAATTTTAAAAGTATTTTTGTAAGGTAAAGGATGAACAACAGAGAGGAAATTAGAAATTTTGTTGTAGAAAAGATATTTTGAGAATTAGAAAAAATAAGGACAAATAAAATAGTAAAAACTTCAATATGGTCAACATCTTATTGCTTAATTTATATCCCAGGTGTGTTAATAATGGCAGACATACACCAACTTGAGCTGTGGTGGAATGGTTGAAAAAAATTCTATTGAAAATGTTGTCCCTACGAATGAGTCCTACGACACCAAGTGTTGAAAAATCCTGTTGAGAGTGCCGCTTTCTCGGCCTCAGAAATGGGTGTGCAATATGTGAAACTGATTTTATAAATAAATAACGACTTGTTTAGAAAAAAGACATAAAATTGATAATAAGTCATTGATAATTTAAAAAAAAAAAATGAAAACTACGCTATTTGCCCTATTGATCTAAGGCCTCCGCCCGATTCCATATTTTTTCAAGTTCATCAGTAGTGATAGACTTTGAATGCTTGAATAGTTACAAGTTACAACATAGTCTTTTTTTTGTCAAACTAGATAATCTCCAACGTCTTATTTGTCTTTTTTTGTCTTTATTTGTTTGCTTTCATCCTACTACTTTATGTTAAACCGAATAATCTCCAACGTCTTATCTATCTCTTTTAGTCTTTACTTGTTTGCTTTCGTCCCACTTCTTTATGTTAAACTGAATAATCTCCCACGTATTATCTGTCTCTTTTGGTCTTCACTTATTTGCTTTCGTTCCACTTCTTTCCAACTCATTTTTTCCGGTTCAACAATTAGCTAGAGAGCCAGATCCCCCAGTGCTCACTCGCTTCAACATAAAATATTATTTTTTTTGTCAAATTTGTCAATTTGGCACATTGTATTGCAAATAATTAGTGTATCCCGGCGCCATTCTCTCTTCTAATAGAATTTCAAACTAACATCACATGTCTTTGTTTTGAGATCTACTCATAAGATCACCTCTTCATCGCTACTAATTCACAAGAAAATAAAATACTTTCAACTCACTCTTTAATTTGTCCAAACCAACTTAACTAACAATTGAAAACATTTGAATTTTTGACGAAAATTTTGGAGGGAATCCATCGGAAATTCCACATTTTTGACGAATGTCCTTCGGAAACTTTTGTTTTGTTGTGTTTTTAATGCCAAAATGGACTAGTTTACATTCGACAAAGGGTGTTGGTTAATTAAGATAGCAGAGCAGGATAGTGATCATGAAAATCGAAATTGAGTCACTAAAAATAGTTTTGACAAGATAGAGTGCTAATAACTTCTAGATAAGGTTTGTCAAAGTAAATTATCATTTTTTTTCAAGTTCTCATTAAATGAGAACATTCATTATTCATCAAATTGTCATTGTCAATAGTCCAAGTGTAGTTAAACTTACAGCTTTGCAAGTAGAAAATTGTTCATAATTAAGAAGATGATTATGAGAATCAAGCTTTGCCATGTGGTCATTAAGACTAAACTTTTCTTGGAACTTGTTTAATTTAATTAATTAATTCACATTACCATCCTTTCCCTTTTTTCTCTTCGTTTTAAATTGTTACTTCAACTTTAGTTCTTTGATTCTCCTTTTTATATCACACAATAATTACTAATACTTTAATTAACAAGAGGAGTAGTAATGGTTAAACAATTCAAAAAACTTCCATTGGGAGTTTACCAAGTCTTGCACCTTCAATTTGTTGTTCTTTAATTTTTTTCCTTTAGGAATCGAACTTATATCTAACGGGAGATAAGTTGTGAGATATTATGATGCGAAAGTATAAACCTATACCTCGCGAAAAAATTATTTTCCTTGAGAGTAATAATTAAAGACCAACACAAAATATGAGAGGTATATTTAGCTCTAAGTCGCAAAATTGAGAGGTATATCAGACTCTTTTCCTTACTTTAATTAACAAGAGGGATGCTCTTGATTAAACAATCAAATATTTGCAAGGCCAGAACACACTATATATACAGGTTGTACACTAATGCAAAAATATCAAACTCCACTTTTACTAGTTCAAAGTTCCATTCTCCCAACAAATTGGCAGCTAGCCATGAAAATATTTTTTGTTATTTTTGGTATACTTGGTTGTTTTTCATGGCCTAGTATGCAGAGCGATTTGGAGACGTACATAGTACAAGTCGAATCTCCAGAAAGCCAAATTTCCACTCAATCGTCAAGAATGGATTTGGAGAGCTGGTACAAGTCTTTCTTGCCAAATACCATAGCAACTGCTGGCTCTGATGAAAAGCCGCGGTTGATATATTCATATCACAATGTGATCATAGGCTTTGCTGCAAGATTGTCAGTGAAGCAAGTGAAAGAAATGGAGAAGAAACAGGGCTTTATATCTGCGTTGCCTCAGAGGATATTGTCTTTGCACACTACACATACTCCGAGTTTTCTTGGATTGCAACAGAACATTGGCTTGTGGAGGGATGCTAATTATGGAAAAGGTGTGATCATTGGAGTCTTGGACACCGGGATTGCCCCTGACCATCCTTCATTTAGCGACAAAGGAATGCCTCCTCCGCCTGCTAAATGGAAGGGCAAGTGTGAATCGAATTTCACTAAAAAGTGTAACAACAAGCTCATTGGTGCGAGGACTTTCCCATTAGGCAGTGATTCACCGATAGATGATTTTGGACATGGTACACACACCGCCAGCACAGCTGCTGGTGGTTTTGTGAAAGGTGCCAATGTGAATGGTTATGCTAAAGGCACTGCTGTTGGGATTGCCCCGCTTGCTCACCTGGCCATGTATAAGGTCTGTCAACCGTTTGGTTGCGCTGACAGTGACATTCTAGCTGCCATGGATGCAGCTATTGATGATGGAGTAGATATCCTATCTATTTCCCTTGGTGGAAGTAGCAGGTTCTTCTATGAAGACCCCATTGCACTCGGGGCGTACAGTGCAGCACAAAGAGGTATTCTTGTAAGTTGCTCTGCCGCTAATAATGGTCCATATGAAAGCACCTTATCAAACGATGCTCCATGGATTATGACAGTAGGTGCAAGCACTCTTGACAGGAAACTCAAGGCCACTGTTACACTCGGAAACCAAAAAGTATTCGAGGGTGAATCAGCATTTCATCCAAATGATCACAATTCAGCATTTTCCGATTTGTTTGATCCTTCACTGAATGCAACTGACTTTGATAGTCCTTATTGCGGAACTGGTACTCTGAATGACCCTGAAATTAAAGGCAAAATTGTTATGTGCATGGTAGGGGGTGGTTATTCCATGACTCAAAAAGGACAAGCCGTAAAAGATGCAGGAGGTGTTGGTATGATTGTCGTTAGTACAGCTGATTATGGTTTCACTATGTTTGCCGAAGCTCATGTCCTTCCAGCTCTGTATATTACCTACAAAGACGGAATGGAAATTCTTGACTACATGAACACAACATCAAAACCAACAGCAAAAATTTTGTTCCAAGGAACAATAATCGGAGATAAAGATGCTCCAGTGGTTGCTGCATTTTCTTCTCGCGGACCAAGCATACCTAGTCCTGGAATCTTGAAACCGGATATTATTGGTCCCGGTGTCAACATTATTGCTGCTTGGCCTACCTCCGTTGAAAACAAAACAAACACAAAGTCTACCTTCAACATTATATCGGGCACCTCCATGTCTTGTCCTCACCTCAGTGGAGTAGCAGCATTGCTGAAAAGCAAACACCCCACTTGGTCCCCTTCAGCTATCAAATCAGCAATTATGACAACCGCTTACACAGTGAACTTCGCCAATGATCCCATCTTAGATGAAAGGCTCCTTCCGGCTAACATCTTCGCTATTGGTGCAGGACATGTCAATCCATCAAGAGCTAATGATCCAGGACTAATCTACGACACCCAATTTAAGGACTACCTGCCTTACCTGTGTGGTTTGAATTACACAAATCGACAGGTGGGCAACCTCCTTCAACGCAAAGTGGATTGTAGGGAAGTGAAAAGCATTCCTGAAGCACAACTAAATTATCCTTCATTCTCCATCACATTTGGAGAAGTTTCTCAGACATATACAAGAACTGTGACTAACGTTGGGGAAGCTAAGTCATCTTACAGTGTGGAAGTAGCTTCACCACCCGGAGTTTCCGTGACTGTCAAGCCTTCTACTCTGAAATTCTCCAAGTTGAACCAGAAGTTGAAATACCAAGTGACGTTTACGAAAAGAGTCAACAGTACAAACGGCGGTGTTATTCAAGGATTCTTGAAATGGACTAGTAAGAAGCACTCTGTAAGAAGCCCAATTGCTGTTATGCTAGAGTCTACAATTGGTTTCTAGTTTTATGTTTCTGTATTCTGATTTTAGTAATTGAAACAATGTATTATGTTTGTGGTTCCAATAGATGTTGTTGAATAATAAGTGACAAAGTATTCACAAGTTACATTTTCATCACTTGTACGAGTTTCACAATATCAAAATGTTAAGTACTACATGAATTTGTACCAAGAAAAGGGCAGCTCAGCGCACTAAGCCCTCTCTATATGAGAGTCTAGGGAAGGGACGGACCACAAGGATCTATTGTACGCAGTCTTATCATGCATTTCTACAAGGGGCTTTCTCCATGGCTCTAACCCGTGAACTCCTGGTCAAAAAAGCAGCAACTTTACATGAATTAGTACAAATAGTTCTAATTCCAAAATTACTGAATACATAGTTTAACCCCTGAGCTTGTAATTAAATCTCTCTGACATATCCCTCCTTCACGGGTATCACTTTACACACCAAACATTTCACGAAGTGTATCTAGTATACACCACTTAAGCTACGTGACGCTCACACGTTCTATACATAAAAAGGAGAGTGAATGCAAAAAAATTTGTTGAAAATGAAGGCAGCCTCTTAGTATAACTTTTTAAAGTGAGGTATATATAAAGGGGATGTATGGGTTCTTCCTAGTTTTGTATAGAACTGAACCCATTGCCAAGGGCAGAGGTAGAAGCTCAGATACAGGTTCGATCTAGTAGCTTTTGGTCCAACAATACATTTGTAAAACTTGTTATTTAGAACCTAGTTTTTAGCTATTGAAGTCGTCCTTTTAAAACACACAATCTATAAAATTGAAATCTTAACTCCGCTTTTGGTCATCACCACCGTGTGAATCAATGGCGAAATCAGAATTTTCACTAAGAGGATTCAAAAAAAAAAGTTAAGTGATTTTCCAATGGACCTTCCCTCGGAAATCCCAATAGACCTTTCTCACAAATTTCCATCTGAAATTCACATATCTTAATGCCAAACTGTGTACTAATTTACATTCCATAAAGGGTGTTGATCGACTAAGACAAAAGGACGGTCATCATAAAAGCTGAATCCGATCCTCTAAGGACTGTTTTGACAAGTAAAAGGTGTTAGTAACTTCTAGAGTAGCTTTGCAAATACAAATTCGTTTCTTAATTAAGAAGATTATGAGAATCAAGCTTTGGCGTATGGTCATTAATACTAATCATTATTAGGAAAACGTGCAATTAGTACCAAACCGCGTTCTAACTAACATTCTATAAAGGGTATTTGTTGATTAAGACAACAAGACACAATGGTCATTAAAATCATAATCGATTACTGATTTCACAAGTAAAAGATATTGAAGGTTTCTGGAGCATGTTTGTCAAATCAAATTACCAGAATTAGAAGTTCTTAATCAAAACAATCACCATTTATCAAATTGGCAATACCCCAAATGTAGTTAAACTAACAGCTTTACAAGTGGACATTTGTTTATAATTAAGAAGTAGTTTATGAGAATTAAGCTATGATACATGGTCATTAACACTAATTATTTCTAGGAAAATGTTCAATTAGACTAACTAATTCACATTCCCATCTTTTCCTTCTTATTTCTTTCTTAATTGCTCCTTCAACTTTACTTCTTTTAACACACAATAATACTTTATTAAACAATCAAATGTTTGCAAGGCCAGAGTACACTATAAATACTAGTAGTACTCACAATGCAAAAACATCAAACTCAACTTTCCCAAGTGTACATCATTAGTTCAACACATTTGCAACAATGAAAATATTTTTTGTTATTTTTGCTATACTTGCTTGTTTTTCATGTCCTAGTATGCAGAGCGATTTGGAGACTTACATAGTTCAAGTCGAATCACCAGAAAGCCAAATTTCCACTCAACCGTCAAGAATGGATTTGGAGAGCTGGTACAAGTCTTTCATGCCAAAGACCATAGAAACCGCTGGTTCAGATGAAAAGCCACGGTTGATATATTCATATCAGAATGTTATAATAGGCTTTGCTGCTAGATTGTCAGCGAAGCAGGTCAAGGAAATGGAGAAGAAACCAGGCTTTATATCTGCGAGGCCTCAGAGGATATTGTCCTTGCACACTACACATACTCCGAGTTTTCTTGGATTGCAACAGAACGTTGGCTTGTGGAGGGATGAAAACTATGGAGAAGGTGTGATCATTGGATTATTGGATTCCGGGGTTACCCCTGACCATCCTTCATTTAGCGACGAAGGAATGCCTCCTCCACCAGCTAAATGGAAGGGCAAGTGTGAATCGAACTTCACTGCAAAGTGTAACAACAAGCTCATTGGCGCAAGGTCCTACATAGAAGACAAACATTCGCCAATAGATGATGATGGACATGGCACACACACCTCAAGCACAGCTGCAGGAAATTTTGTGAAAGGTGCCAATGTGTATGGGAACGCTAAAGGCACTGCAGTTGGGATTGCCCCTCATGCTCACCTGGCCATTTATAAGGTCTGTACTGATGGATGCTTGGAAAGTGACGTTTTAGCTGGCATGGATGAAGCAATTGATGATGGAGTAGATATCATGTCCCTTTCCCTGGGTGGAGCTAGCAGGTCATTCTATGATGATGCAATTGCACTCGGGGCATACAGTGCAGCAAAAAGAGGTATTCTTGTAAGTTGCTCTGCGGGTAATGGTGGTCCATCCGATAGCACTTTATCAAACGAAGCTCCATGGATTCTGACTGTAGGTGCAAGCACTATTGAAAGGGAACTTAAGGCCACTGTTATGATCGGAAACCAAAAACTATTCGAGGGTGAATCAGCATTTAGTCCTAAGGTTCCCATTTTGGAATTTTTCCCTTTGATTGATCCTTCACTGAGTAAACTCAACTTTTATAGCCCTTATTGCAAACCAGGTACTCTGAATGATCCTAAAATTAAAGGCAAAATTGTTATGTGCAAGTTAGGGAATGTTGCACCGGTTGAAAAAGGACAAGCTGTAAAGGATGCCGGAGGTGTTGGCATGATTGTCTATAATATCCAAAAGTATGGTTTCACTACCTTTTCCGATCCTCACGTCCTTCCAGCTCTGTCTATTACATACCAAGACGGAATGGAAATTCTTGACTACATGAACTCAACATCAGAACCAACTGCAAGAATTTTGTTCCATGGCACAATAATCGGAGATAAAGAAGCTCCGGTAGTTGCTGCATATTCTTCTCGCGGACCAAGCTTAGCTAGTCCTGGAATCTTGAAGCCTGATATAATTGGTCCCGGTAATAACATTCTTGCTGCTTGGCCTACCTCCGTTGACTACGACAAACACACAAAAGCTACCTTCAATATTATACAGGGCACCTCCATGTCTTGTCCTCACCTCAGCGGAGTAGCAGCATTGCTGAAAAGCAAACACCCCACTTGGTCCCCTTCAGCTATCAAATCAGCAATCATGACAACCGCTAACACACTGAACGTCGCCAACGTTCCCATCTTAGATGAAAGGCTCCTTCCGGCTGACATCTTTGCCATTGGTGCAGGACATGTCAATCCATCGAGAGCTAATGATCCAGGACTAATCTACGACACCCCAGTTAAGGACTACCTGCCTTACCTGTGCGGTTTGAATTACACAAATCAACAGGTGGGAAGCATCGTTAAACACAAAGTGGATTGTAACAAAGTGAAACACATTCCTGAAGCTCAACTAAACTATCCTTCATTCTCCATCAAATTCGGGGAGAGTTCTCAGACATATACAAGAACAGTGACTAACATCGGGGAAGCTAATTCATCTTACAGCGTGGAAATAGATTCCCCACCCGGAGTCACTGTGATTGTTAAGCCCTCTACTCTGAAATTCTCCCAGTTGAACCAGAAGTTGAAATACCAAGTGACGTTTACGAGAAGAGATAATAGCACAAACAGTGGTATTGCTCAAGGATTCTTGAAATGGAGTTGGAAGAAGTACTCTGTAAGAAGCCCAATTGCAGTTGTGCTACAACCTACAATTGGTTTTTAGTTTTATATTTCTTCTCATTTTAGTAATTGGAACAATGTATGACAAGACTATATGTTCGTGGTTTCAATAAAAACCATTGAATAATTTGTTACATTAAAGGGCAGCTTGGTACACTAAGTCTCCACTATGTGTTGAGTCTAGGGAAGGACCGGACTACAGGAACTATCGTATATATATGCAGCCTTACCCTGCAGTTCTATAAAGGCTGAAGACATAGCTTAACACCTGAGCTTGTTGTCAAATCTCTTTGACATATCCCTCTTTCACGAGCATCACTTTATACGTCAAACGTTTCACAAAGTGTATCTAATATGCACCACTTAAGCTACGCGACACTCGCACGTTCTACACATAAAAAAAAGGAGAGCGAATGCAAAAAAAAAAATTGTGTCAGAAACTTCATATGGATGACACAAGTCCAACTTTTACATATTTTATGTTTTTGGGAAATAATTATCATTTCAATTTTTGTTCTCTCTTCTCTTTTTTTCCCATCCAGCTTCCGCTACCCGTATTAGGATCCCTCTTAATCCAAATTTGTATTGCGCTTTCTAATAAAGGCTACTCTATAATCAGAACTCGAACCCATGACCTCTTACTTAAGATGAAGAAGGACTTACCACAACCCTTTGGATCTTTTTCTTGGTCCGAATCTTGAAAATGAAGGCAGTTTCTTTATAAGTATACATTCCACAAAGGGTGTTGATCGATTAAGACAAAAAAATGGTGATTATGAAAGTCGAATCCAATCTGCAAAGGATAGTTTTGACAAGTTAAAGGTATTAATAACTTCTAGAGAAGGTTTATCAAAGGATCAAAGCAAATTACCAAAAATATTTTTAAAAAATCTCAATGGAAACAGTATCATTCATCAAAATGTCAATGTCAACAGCCCAATATTTAGTTAAACTTATAGCTTTGCAAATGCAAATATGTTCTTAATTAAGAAGTTTATGAGAATTAAGCTTTGGCATATTGTCATTAATACTAATCATATCTAGGAAAACGTGCAATTAGTGCCAAACCGCATTCTAACTAACATTCCAGAAAGGGTGTTAAGTCGATTAAGACAACAGGACGATGGCCATCAAAATAAAAATCGATTAACCGCTTTAACAAGTAAAAGATGTTAAAAGCTTCTAGAGCAAGTTTGTCAAATCAAATTACCAAAAGAATTTTAAATTCATTAAAATGTCAATAGACCAAATATAGTTAAACTTACAGCTTTGCAAGTAGACAGTTGTTCTTAATTAAGAAGAAGTTTATGAGAATTAAGCTCTGAGATGTGGTCATTAACACTAATCATTTCTAGGAAAAGGTTCAATTAGACTAACTAGTTTCTTTCTTAATTGCTCCTTCAACTTTAGTTCTTTTATCACACAATAATACTTTATTAAACAATCATATATTTCCAAGGCCAGAGCACAGTACAAATACTAGTAGTACACATTTGCAACAATGAAAATATTTTTTGTTATTTTTGCTATACTTGCTTGTTTTTCATGCCCTAGTATGCAGAACGATTTGGAGATGTACATAGTTCAAGTCGAATCTCCAGAAAGCCAAATTTCCACTCGATCATCAAGATTGGATTTGGAGAGCGGGTACAAGTCTTTCATGCCAAAGACCATAGAAACTGCTGACTCAGATGGAAATCCATGGTTGATATATTCGTATCATAATGTTATCATAGGCTTCGCTGCAAGATTGTCAGCGAAACAGGTGAAGGAAATGGAGAAGAAACCAGGCTTTATATCTGCGTGGCCTCAGAGGATATTGTCCTTGAACACTACCCATACTCCGAATTTTCTTGGACTGCATCAGAACGTTGGCTTGTGGAGGGATGCCAACTATGGAAAAGGTGTGATCATTGGAGTCTTGGACACCGGGATTACCCCTGACCATCCTTCATTTAGCGACGAAGGAATGCCTCCTCCACCTGCTAAATGGAAGGGCAAGTGTGAATTGAATTTCACTAAAAAGTGTAACAACAAGCTCATTGGTGCAAGGAATTTCCCAATAAGCAGTGATTCACTGATAGATAATGACGGACATGGCACACACACCTCCAGCATAGCTGCAGGAAGTTTTGTGAAAGGTGCCAATGTATATGGGAATGCTAAAGGCACTGCGGTTGGTATTGCCCCTCTAGATCACCTGGCCATTTATAAGGGATAAAGGACAAGCTGTAAAGGATGCCGGAGGTATTGCCATGATTATCTATAGTTTCCCTGAGTATGGTTTCACTACGTCTGCTGATGCTCACGTCCTTCCAGCTCTGTTTATTACATACAAAGACGGAATTGAAATTCTTGACTACATGAACTCCACAATTAAACCAATTGCAAGAATTTCATTCCAAGGATCAATAATCGGAGATAAAGATTCCCCTGTGGTTGCTGTATTTTCTGCTCGTGGACCAAGCTACGCTAGTCCTGGTATCTTGAAGCCTGATATAATTGGTCCCGGTCTTAATATTCTTGCTGCTTGGCCTACCTCCGTTGACTACAACAAACACACAAAATCTACCTTCAATATTCTATCAGGCACCTCCATGTCTTGTCCTCACCTCAGTGGAGTAGCAACATCGCTGAAAAGTACACACCCGACTTGGTCCCCTGCAGCTATCAAATCAGCAATCATGACAACCGCTAACACACTGAACCTCGCCAATGATCCTTTCTTAGATGAAAGGCTCCTTCCGGCTAACATCTTTGCCATTGGTGCAGGACATGTCAATCCATCAAGATCTAATGATCCAGGACTAATCTACGACACCATATTAAAAGACTACCTGCCTTACCTGTGCGGTTTGAATTACACAAATCAACAGGTGTGAAGCATCGTGCAACACAAAGTGGATTGTAAAAAAGTGAAACACATTCCTGAAGCTCAATTAAACTAGCCTTCATTCTTCATCAAATTCTGGGAGAGTTCTCAGACATATACAAGAACAGTGACTAACGTCGGGGAAGCTAAATCATCTTACACTGTGGAAATAGATTCCCCACCCGGAGTCACTGTGATTGTTAAGCCCTCTACTCTAAAATTCTCCAAGTTGAACCAGAAGTTGAAATACCAAGTGACGTTTACGAGAAGAGATAATAGCACAAATAGTGGTACTAGTCAAGGATTCTTGAAATGGAGTAGTAAGAAGCACTCTGTAAGAAGCCCAATTGCAGTTATCCTACAGCCTACAATTGGTTTTTAGTTTTATATTTCTTCTCATTTTTTTAGTAATTGGAAGAATGTATAACAAGACTCTGTTAGTGGTTTCAATAGAAAACAGTGAATACTATGAGACAAAAGTACTCACTTTCACAATTTCAAACTGTTACTACATGAATTAGTACCCAAAAAAGGGCAGCTTGGTGCACTAAGCTCTCTCTATGAGCGAGTCTGGAAAAGAGATGGACCACAAGGATCTATTATACGTAGCTTTGTCGTGCATTTCTGCAAGGGGCTATTTCCATGACTCAAACCCGTGAGTCACATGGCACCAAACTTCACATAAACTAGTTCAAGTAGTTATAGTTCCAAAATTGTTCTTGTAAGTCCTATAAAGGCTGAATACATAGTTTAACCCCTGAATTTTTAAGAGATAAGTATTGAAAACACGCCTAAACTTGGCGTGAATTATTACTTTAGTCCTCCAACTATTGATAGCCTTATAAACACTGCCTACTTCAAACTACTCATACAAGACTCGTATTTTCTTTATGAAATGAGGTTAGGGTCGAGAGATGATTTCATGAAAATTGATTACAAATGTTCCTTTCTTGTTAATTATGTTCAAATTACTTTATTATGATTTCAGAACTTGGATTATTAGTTTGTGAATTGCCTCACATGATTTTGAAAAGGGTTTTTCAGTATAAATAATGAATTTGGGAATCTATGAGTCTTTCAAAAGCTTTAGTTTAAAATGATGAACAAAGGATAATGTTTATGTCCCCGTTAAATATTAATGATATTGCATTTTTATATTGTCTTGTAACTTGGAAAGACTTGGATGATGGTATTGAGCATAATGTTTTAACATAAATGTGTCTTTGGTTTTCAAAGGATATGACTAAGAGTTTTAAATAGTTAATTATACCTTTCGGCATGGTTACAATGACTTGCAAGTCTTGATATGGCGATACTAATGGAAATATGTCTTATTCGGATAACTTTCAAGTCACTCTTTCTCCAAAATTCTCTTCTCAACTTCTCTCAAAGAAAATTACCAATTTATTTTTCAAAAAAATATCAATGGAAACAGTCATCATTCACCAAAATGTCAATGTCAATAGCCCAATATTCAGTTAAACTTGTTGCTTTGCAAATACAAATTTGTTCTTAATTAAGAAGAAGTTTATGAGAATCAAGCTTTGGCGTATGGTCATTTATATTAATGATTTCTAGGAAAACGTGCAATTAGTGTCAAACTATGTGCTAGCTGACATTGCAAAAAGGGTGTTTATAGATTAAGACAACATGACTATGTGATCAGTAAAATCAAAATCGTTTAACCGCTTTAACAAGTAAAGGGTTCTAGAGCAGGTATGTCAAATCAAATAACCAAAAAAGAACTAAAAGTTCTCAATGAAAACAATAATCATTCATCAAACTGTCAATAGGCCAAATGTAGTTAAACTTATAGCTTTACAAGTGGAGATTTGTTCTTAATTAAGAAGTAGTTTATGAGAATCAAGTTTTGATACATGGTCAGTAACACTAATCATTTCCAGGAAAATGTTCAATTAGACTAACTAATTCACATTACCATCCTTTCCTTTTTATTACTTTCTTAATTGCTGCTTCAACTTTAGTTCCTTAAACACACAATAATACTTTATTAAACAATCAAATATTTGCAAGGCCATAGCTCACTATAAATAGTAGTAGCACATATTGCAAAAATATCAAACTCCACTTTCCTAAGTGTACATCATTAGTTCAACACATTTTTGCAACAATGAAAATATTTTTTGTTATTTTTGCTATACTTGTTTGTTTTTCATGTCCTAGTATGCAGAGCGATTTGGAGACGTACATAGTTCAAGTTGAATCACCAGAAAGCCAAATTTCCACTCAATCGTTAAGAATGGATTTGGAGAGCTGGTACAAGTCTTTCATGCCAAAGACCATAGAAACCGCTGACTCAGAGGAAAAGCCACGGTTGATATATTCGTATCATAATGTTATCATAGGCTTTGCTGCTAGATTGTCAGCGAAGCAAGTGAAGGAAATGGAGAAGAAACCAGGCTTTATATCTGCGTGGCCTCAGAGGATATTGTCCTTGCACACTACTCATAGTCCGAGTTTTCTTGAATTGCAACAGAACGTTGGCTTGTGGAGGGATGGCAACTATGGAGAAGGTGTGATCATTGGAGTCTTGGACTCCGGGGTTACCCCTGACCATCCTTCATTTAGCGACGAAGGAATGCCTCCTCCACCAGCTAAATGGAAGGGCAAGTGTGATTCGAATTTCACTGCAAAGTGTAACAACAAGCTCATTGGAGCAAGGTCCTACATAAAAGACAATAGTTCACCAATAGATGATGATGGACATGGCACACACACCTCGAGCACAGCTGCAGGAAGTTTTGTGAAAGGTGCCAATGTTTATGGAAATGCTGAAGGCACTGCGGTAGGGATTGCCCCTCGTGCTCACCTGGCCATTTATAAGGTCTGTACTGATGGATGCTTTGGAAGTGACGTTTTAGCTGGCATGGATGAAGCTATTGATGATGGAGTAGATATCCTGTCCCTTTCCCTGGGTGGAGATAGCACGCCATTCTATAATGATGTGATTGCGCTCGGGGCGTACAGTGCAGCAAAAAGAGGTATTCTTGTAAGTTGCTCTGCCGGTAATGGTGGTCCATCCGATAGCACTTTATCAAACGAAGCTCCGTGGATTCTGACAGTAGGTGCAAGCACTATTGACAGAGAACTTAAGGCCACCGTTATGCTTGGAAACCAAAAACTATTCGTGGGTGAATCAGCATTTAGTCCTAAGGTTCCCATTTTGGAATTTTTCCCTTTGATTGATCCTTCACTGAGTAAACTCAACTTTTATAGCCCTTATTGCGAACCAGGTACTCTGAATGATCCTAAACTTAAAGGCAAAATTGTTGTGTGCAAGTCTGGGAATGCTGGCAATGTTGAAAAAGGACAAGCTGTGAAGGATGCCGCAGGAGTTGGCATGATTCTTGTTAGTATCCCTGAGTTTGGTTTCACAAAGTTTGCCGATCCTCACGTCCTTCCAGCTCTGTTTATTACATTCAATGACGGAACGGAGATCCTTCAGTACATGAACTCAACATCAGAACCAACTGCAAGAATTTTGTTCCATGGAACAATAATCGGAGATAAAGAAGCTCCGGTGGTTGCTGCATATTCTTCTCGCGGACCTAGCAAAGCTACTCCTGGTATCTTGAAGCCTGATATAATTGGTCCCGGTAATAACATTCTTGCTGCTTGGCCTACCTCCGTTGACTACGAAAAACACACAAAATCTACCTTCAATATTATACAGGGCACCTCCATGTCTTGTCCTCACCTCAGTGGAGTAGCAGCATTGCTTAAAAGCACACACCCCACTTGGTCCCCTTCAGCTATCAAATCAGCAATCATGACAACCGCTAACACACTGAACCTCGCCAATGTTCCCATCTTAGATGAAAGGCTCCTTCCGGCTGACATCTTTGCCATTGGTGCAGGACATGTCAATCCATCGAGAGCTAATGATCCAGGACTAATCTACGACACCCCATTTGACGACTACCTGCCTTACCTGTGCGGTTTGAATTACACAAATCAACAGGTGGGAAGCATCGTGAAACACAAAGTGGATTGTAACAAAGTGAAACATATTCCTGAAGCTCAACTAAATTATCCTTCATTCTCCATCGAATTTGGGGAGAGTTCTCAGGCATATACAAGAACAGTGACTAACGTCGGGGAAGCTAAATCATCTTACACTGTGGAAATAGATTCCCCACCCGGAGTCACTGTGATTGTTAAGCCCTCTACTCTGAAATTCTCCCAGTTAAACCAGAAGTTGAAATATCAAGTGATGTTTACCAGAAGAGATAATAGCACAAACAGTGGCATTGCTCAAGGATTCTTGAAATGGAGCAGTAATAAGTACTCCGTAAGAAGCCCAATCGCAGTTGTGCTACAACCTACAATTGGTTTCTAGTAATTGGAACAATGTATAACAAGACTATGTTAGTGGTTTCAATAGAAACTGTTGAATAGTAAGTGACAAAAGTATTCACATCATATTTTCATGTTACATTTTCACAATATCAAAAATGTTACTACATGAGCTTGTAGTCAAGTCTCTTTCACGTATATATGTCCTTCAACATTTTACACGTCAAATGTTCACAAAGTGTATCTAATTTATGTCACTTTAGCTACGCGAGCTCTACACAGAGAAAATGAGAATATATGCAAGAACATGTGTCAAAAGTTTCATATAAAGTGTACGCAAACCTTACCACTTGCTTATGGAGGCAGATAGGCTGTTGCTGAAAGACCCTCAGCTCAAGAGAAGCAAATCCAAGTACAAAGAAGAAGAAAACATAGCAACTAACAAAGAAAACAGTGCAAAGCCTACAAAAAAGAAACAAAAACAACAAAATAGTGCAGTAGTCAAAACACGAATAGAAGAGTACTCATTGTTCATATGAATGAGGTGAATGCAAAGTGGCTCATCACACTTTGACGAGCACAATACCAACTATGAAATTGGTTAAGATTAGATGCTAGGTTGCTAATTTACATGTATATCTCTACTCCATTCCGATGTGTTAGGCTCGACCTTGTCTTGTTATATCACCTTTAATTTATTCACTCTTTATGCATTGAGATTTGGAACTTATTTTTTTTATCATACTTGGGATATTTCATGTTATTACTTTTTGTAGCATATAATGTTTGGGAAATGCAAAGATTATCCAAAAAGTAAAGGTAGGTTCTTGGTTTAGGTGCATGATGTTTGGATTAAACAAAATAAGGAGCACTGTTCTTCTCAAATCTCACCTTCTCTCACATGAAATTATAGTTTCTACTAAACCAATATGCAAAACCAACGTAAAATTAAAAAAAATAGGCAAAAGCTTGAGGACCAAGAGTGCACCAATTTTGCATGGAGGACTATTAGTGCTATATCATGGAAGTCGAAATCGATCTGTTAAGGATAGCTTTAACAAGAAAAAGGTGTTAATAACTTCTAGAAAAAGTTTGTCGAAGCAAAGTACCCTCTTTTTTTATAATATAGTTCTCAATGGGAACACTCATCTTTAGTCAAAATGTCAATGTCAATAGCCCAATCGGTAGTTAAACATGCAGCTTTGCAAGTGGAAAAATCTTCTTTTTTTTTATTAAAAAAGAAGATTGTGACAACCATTTCTAGGAAAAATATCAAAAGGAGTGCTATTGATTAAACAATTCAAAAATCTTCCTCTGCAGGACCAGACTACACTATATATAATAGTAGTACACACAAAGCAAAAAATATCAAACTCCACTTTCCTAAATGTACATCATTAATTCGTAGTTCCTTTTTCATACCATACTTGCAGCCATGGGAATCTTGAAAATATTTTTTGTTATTTTTGCTGTACTTGCTTGTTTTTCATGTCCTAGTATTCAGAGCGATTTGGTGACGTATATAGTTCAAGTCGAATCTCCAGAAAGCCAAATTTCTACTCAATCGTCGAGAGTGGATTTGGAGAGCTGGTACAATTCTTTCTTGCCAAAGACCATAGCAACCGCTGGCTCAGATGAAAAGCCGCGGTTGATATATTCATATCAGAATGTGATGAAAGGCTTTGCAGCAAGATTATCAGCTGAGCAGGTGAAGGAAATGGAGAAGAAACCAGGCTTTATATCTGCGTGGCCTCAGAGGAAATTGTCTTTGCACACTACACATACTCCGAGTTTTCTTGGATTGCAACAGAACGTTGGCTTGTGGAGGGATTCCAACTATGGTGAAGGTGTGATCATTGGTGTTTTAGACACCGGGATTTCACCTGACCATCCTTCATTTAGTGACGAAGGAATGGCTCCTCCGCCTGCTAAATGGAAGGGTAAGTGTGAATCGAACTTCACAACAAAGTGTAACAACAAGCTCATTGGTGCGAGGACTTTCCCAATAAGCAGTGATTCACCAATTGATGAGGATGGACATGGTACACACACAGCCAGCACAGCTGCAGGAAGTTTTGTGAAAGGTGCGAATGTGTATGGGAACGCTGAAGGCACTGCGGTTGGGATTGCCCCTCTTGCTCACCTGGCCATTTATAAGGTCTGTGATTCATCTGGTTGTGCCGACAGTGACATTCTAGCTGCCATGGATGCAGCTATTGATGATGGAGTAGATATCCTGTCCCTTTCCCTTGGTGGTAGCAGCATTCCATTCTATAATGATCCGATTGCACTCAGTGCCTATAGTGCAGCACAAAGAGGTATTCTTGTAAGTTGCTCTGCCGGTAATAGCGGTCCATATGATAGCACCTTATCAAATGAAGCTCCATGGATTCTGACAGTAGGTGCAAGCAATATTGACAGGAAACTCAAGGCCACTGTTACCCTCGGAAACCAACAATTATTCGAGGGCGAAACAGCTTTTCATCCAAAGGATCACAATTCAACATTTTCCCCTCTGTTTGATCCTTCACTGAATGCAACTGACTTTGAAAGACCTTACTGCGGACCAGATACTCTGAGTGACCCTGAAATTAAAGGCAAAATTGTTGTGTGCAAGGCAGGGGGTGGTATTCCCAGGATAGTAAAAGGAAAAACTGTAAAGGATGCCGGAGGTGTTGGCATGATTATCATTAGTACCGCTGATGATGGTTTCACTATACCTGCCGATGCTCACGTCCTTCCGGCTCTATATATTACCTACAAAGATGGAATGGAAATTCTTGACTACATGAACTCAACGTCAAAACCAATTGCAAGAATTGCATTTCAAGGAACAATAATTGGGGATAAAGATGCTCCGGTGGTTACTGCATTTTCTTCTAGGGGACCAAGTATAGCTAGTCCTGGAATCTTGAAGCCTGATATTATTGGTCCCGGTCTTAACATTCTTGCTGCTTGGCCTACCTCCATTGACAACAAAACAAACACGAAGTCTACCTTCAACATTATATCGGGCACTTCCATGTCTTGTCCACACCTCAGTGGAGTAGCAGCATTGCTGAAAAGCACACACCTGACTTGGTCCCCTGCAGCTATCAAATCAGCAATTATGACAACTGCTAACACAGTGAACCTCGCCAATGATCCCATCTTAGATGAGAGGCTCCTTCCGGCTAACATCTTCGCAATCGGTGCAGGACATGTCAATCCATCGAGAGCTAATAATCCAGGACTAATCTACGACACCGAATTGAAGGACTACCTGCCTTACCTCTGCGGTTTGAATTACACAAATCGACAGGTGGGAAATCTCCTGCAACGCAAAGTGGATTGTAAGGAAGTGAAACGCATTCCTGAAGCACAACTAAATTATCCTTCATTCTCCATCGCACTAGGAGAAATTTCTCAGACTTATACGAGAACAGTGACTAACGTCGGGGAAGCTAAATCATCTTACAGTGTGGAAATAGCTTCCCCACCCGGAGTCTCTGTGATTGTTAAGCCCTCTACTCTGGAATTCTCCCAGTTGGACCAGAAGTTGAAATACCAAGTGACATTTACGAAAAGAGATAATAGCCCAAACAGTGGCATTGCTCAAGGATTCTTGAAATGGAGTAGTAAGAAGTACTCAGTAAGAAGCCCAATTGCAGTTGTGCTACAGCCTACAATTGGTTTCTAGTATTATTTTCTTCTCATTTTAGTAATTGGAACAATGTATAACAAGCCTATGTTAGTGGTTCCAATAGAAACTGTTGAATTATAAGTGACAAAAGTATTCACATTATATTTGCATGTTACATGTTCATAATATCAAATATGTTACCACATGAATCGGTACAAATAGTTATAATTCCAAAATTGTTCATGTAAATTCTATAAAGGCTTAATACATAGACCACATAAGGAGACCAGGACCCCTTATCCCACCAATGTGGACTCCAACAACCCTGCATGCCCAAGACTAGACATCTAGAGTATGGACAATATAAGCCGGAAGGCCCAACATCAGAAACAATGAATTGGGATACGTTTTGCTCTAATATCATGTTAAAGAAATGGGGGCCTGACTTTATCCAAAAACTAGATCATGAGGGAAGGATTGCCCCAGACTATAAAAAGAGAACAAGGACCCCTTATCCAACCAACGAGGGACTCCAACAGCTATGTGACGCTCGCATGTTCTACACATATAATAGGAGAGCGAATGCAAAAAAAAATTATGTTGGAAGTTTCATTTAGTTGCACATGTCCAACTTTTTATATTGTCATTTTTTCGGGGAATCATTTTCGTTTAAATTTTCTATTCTCTTCTCTCTATTAGTTTGTTTCCCAACTTGTGTCCAGTCACTTCCATACTCAAAGCTCGAACCAGAAACCTCTAGTTAAGAATAAAGGAGTACTTCTCACTCCACCACAACTTTTATTGGTTGTTCTCTTGTCGCTTTCATTTCATCTCTTTGTTTCCTGCACTCATTTTTTCGAGTAATTGTTCTATAAACAGGGTCCTTTTGTGGGATGAATTCTTAATGTTAAAAGGGTGAATTCTTTACATAACTTCTGAAAGCGAAGCATAAATGAAGGGGAACAATAAGAGATCGAGACGGATCCAAGATATAAATTTAATGGATTTAATTCTCTTGCATCGTTCAAACTTTAGATATTTTAATAATTTTTTTACATATATATCTATACCATATCAAAAAGTTATGAGTTCAACTGAGCTCACGACTAAAAGTCTATCCGCCCGTAGGGTTAAATCTTCAGCTCAAATTCTCTATGAGTTAAGATTTCTACTTAATATCAACAACATACCCAATGTAATTCCAGACTCGAAAAGGGTAGAGCGTAAACAAACCTTATTCTTATGGTTATTTCCTATAGATTCTTGACTCAAGGATTCTACTAAATAAGTATATTTCCTATAGATCATCGACTCAAGGATATTACTAAATAAGTATAAATATTAAATTCCAAACTTATTAATTAGCATTTAAAATTATTATCCTAAAATCTCAAACTCATAAAGTTCAAATCCTGGCTTCACTTCTGAGCCGTGGACAGAGGTCAGACAATGGTCGTCCAGGGACGGAGCAAAGTCTAATGATTCTAATAACAAAATCAGTTAAAACTCAAAACCCACAAGCAATAATCATCAAAATATCTGAATTACCAAAAAAAAAGTACGAAAGAAGCCTTTTTCTTCCATTAAAGTGAAAAATTAAGCAGAAAATGGGGAAAATGAGATTCAATTTTACCTCGAATTTCATAGCAGTTTGGCGTCGAGAATTTGTGAGTTCATACTTTCTCCTCTATTTTTAAAAAAAAAATAATCCCCAATTTGTTCATTTGGAAGTGTAATTGATTTGGGGGAAAAAGTTGAAAACTTGATTTTATTTTATTTTTGGAACATAGACAACTAAACACTCCAACTCATTTCAATTTTGTCTTTCAAATTCTCAATATTGATGTGATACATAAATTTTGGTGTCATCCGACAAATTAATGTGTCTAGATATATAGGGGCGGAGCTACCCTAAAGGCAAGGGGTGTCAAATGACACTCCAAAATATTACATTACATATATAGGTCAAAATTTAGTTTAATAAATATCCACGAGTATTGAGTGTTAATACCTCTTGATACAAGTTAAAGGTTTGGTATAGTGATTAAGGGATTGCAAAAATTGCTTGAGGTTGTGTGTTTTATCCTTGATAATGGCGCTTGTATATTTTTACTTCCTGGCTCCCCACTATAGATTTATATGCTTAAAATCAGATAAAGTCAAATTTGAATGTTTGTTTATGATATGTCTTCTTGGAATGGAACTTGAAGGTGGTGGAAATATAAAGTTTATGATAAGGCAGAGCTAGCTTTGTTTAGATCTCGTTTTTATACTAGAGATTTCTATTAAATATGCATAAATAGTTACTTAATTGTGAACCAAATAACTAAAATGAGTTATGAATACACTAACAAATTCACAATTCGTAAAATTTAAACTGTAATTCTATCTCTAAAAAATAAAGATAGTCACCAATGGCGGCTACGTGAAGGAGAGATGGAGAGTACAACAGCTAGGGATGGTGAATGCTAACGGCCAAGGAAAATGGAATAATTTGATTTTGATGGACACTAGCTACTTATCTTTTGGATCCTTCGCCCATAGACAACTTAATTTTCCTTAAAAAATAAAACTTTAAGTTATTATTTATTAAATTAATACAACTTAATTAAAAAATAAATTTTATATTTAGTATTAAACTTTACGAGAAAAGAAAAATATTTACGGAGAACCAGTATTTTGTGGCGTAAATTAAGGTAAAGTATGTTGACCTTGTGAAGGTACTTGGAAGATGTAATGGAAACTTGTAACTATTTAAACATGTTGCCCACTAAAGAATTGATCATTATATGTATGAAATAGGGTATATCAATAATAGTACTATATAATAAATCCAATATCAAATAATTGACCAGAAATATCAAGTATACAAATAAAAAGCGAAATCAAAATTTTAATTTTATGATTCTAAAATTTAGAATGACACCTTCAAGAGCCAATAATTGATATCTAAATTTAATATTTATACCCTCTTAATATATTTTGTGATATAAATACATTATTTAACTAAAAAATATTAGATTCGATCGAATCAGTATCCGGACTTCTCGCTACAAATAAGTCAAAGTTGTCAACTTTAGATTGTTATAATATATAATATGAACACAATTGGGAAAATAATGGCTGCTAATTGGATGGGTCCTTAATATATTAGTGCAACTATTACTTTTATCTTCTTCTTTTTTCTGACAAAGGATAACTTTATCTAAATATAAAGAAAAAAGGCACAGTTACCTTTGGAGTCTGGATTATAATCGAAATTTCAGAGATATGCTTTAATTAAACTAAGATTCTATTACATCTAAACTCATTTTGTTTGTAATTTTATACACTTTTTGGCTTACGTGACACACTCCGTGACTCCACATACGTGGGAGATGTTTAGATGTCATGTAACCCAAAAAGGTGTACAAAATTACAAAAAGAATAAATTTAGGATAATATGACCTTAGTTTAATTAAGATGTATCTCTGGAATTCAAGTCATAGTGTACTTTTGCCTAACTAAAGACCGTGAATTTTCGTATCATGTGTGCGCTCTTACCACTAGAACAGTGGTGGCATTCATTCACATCATTATCCATTCTTCCTTTTAACTTTAGTTCTTTTTTTTTCTTCTCATAATAATTGTTTTCCTCTTTCAATAAAATAATTTTAAAAAATCAAGAATTAGTACTATATTAAACATGGGCTCTACTAATTAAATAATACAAAAGCTTCCACTCAACTTGTTTTAATCATGAACAGGATCAGCCGCCAGAGCACTATATATACCATTTGTCCAAAAGAATGCAAAATAACAAACATCATTTTACAAATTGTATTAATGTTTTAGCTCAAGATAATACAAATTTCTTACCACATTTTTAGTCATGAAAATCTTCAATTTTTTTCTTGTTTTTACTATACTTGGTTGTTTGTCATGGGCTAGTGTAGAGAGCGAATTAAAAACGTATATAGTACACGTTGAATCACCAGAAAGTCAAATTTCAACACAATCTTTGTCAGGGGATTTAGAGAGTTGGTATCAATCCTTTTTACCAAATACAATAGCAAGCACAAGTCCTAGCTCGAATGAGGAGGCGTCGCATTTAGTATATTCATATCGCAATGTTATGAAAGGCTTTGCAGCGCGATTAACAGCAGAGCAAGTGAAAGAAATGGAGAAGAAACCAGGGTTTATAGCTGCGTGGCCAGAGAAGATATTGTCCTTACACACCACGCATAGTCCGAGTTTTCTTGGATTGCAACAGAACATTGGCTTGTGGAAGAATTCTAACTATGGGAAAGGTGTGATCATCGGTGTTTTAGACACCGGGATCTCACCTGACCATCCTTCATTTAGTGACGAAGGAATGCCTCCTCCGCCTACTAAATGGAAGGGAAAATGTGAATCCAACTTCACTACGAAGTGTAACAACAAGCTTATTGGAGCGAGGACGTTCCCACAAGCCAATGGTTCACCAATAGATGATAATGGACATGGTACACACACTGCCAGCACAATTGCTGGCAGTTTTGTGAAAGGTGCCAATGTGTTTGGAAATGCTATTGGCACCGCGGTTGGAATTGCCCCTCTTGCTCACCTAGCCATTTATAAGGTATGTGATTCGTTTGGTTGCTCTGATAGTGGTGTTTTATCTGCTATGGACGCTGCTATTGATGACGGAGTTGATATCCTATCACTTTCCCTTGGTGGAAGTACTAACCCCTTTCATAGTGACCCTATTGCACTCGGGGCGTATAGTGCAACACAAAGAGGTATTCTTGTAAGTTGCTCTGCTGGTAATAATGGTCCATCCGAAAGTTCTGTTGCAAATGAAGCCCCGTGGATTCTCACAGTAGGAGCGAGCACGCTTGACAGGAAAATTAAGGCCATTCTAAGGCTTGGAAACAAAGAAGAATTCGAGGGCGAATCAGCTTTTCATCCTAAAGTTTCCAATAACAAATTCTTCCCTTTGTTTGATCCTTCAGAGAATGCAACTGATCCTGATTCTGACTCAGATATCCTCTTTTGCGGACCAGGACTGACTGAGCTCAGCGCTGTTGCAAAAGGGAAAATCGTCTTGTGTGAGGTAGGTGGTGGTTTTAACAGAATTGAAAAAGGGCAAGCTGTTAAGAATGCTGGAGGTGTTGGTATGATTCTCACAAATCGTCCTCAGGACGGTTCCACTAAATCAGCGGATGCTCACGTCCTTCCAGCCTTGGACGTGACATCCTCTGATAGAAATTCAATCACTGACTATATGAAATCAACGAAGAATCCTGTGGCTAGAATTACGTTCCAAGGAACGATAATTGGAGATAAAAATGCTCCGGTGGTTGCTGCATTTTCTGCTCGTGGACCGAGCACAGCTAGTCCTGGAATCTTGAAGCCTGATATTATTGGTCCTGGTGTCAACATTCTTGCAGCTTGGCATAATTCAGTTGAGAACAAAACAAACACAAAATCGACATTCAACATCATTTCGGGCACCTCAATGTCCTGTCCTCACCTCAGCGGAGTAGCAGCATTGCTGAAAAGCGCGCACCCCACATGGTCCCCTTCAGCTATTAAATCAGCAATTATGACAACCGCGGACATAGTCAACCTCAACAATGAATCCTTCCTAAGTGAAACACTCACTCCTGCTAGAATCTTCGCATTTGGAGCAGGACATGTCAATCCATCAAGAGCAAATGATCCAGGACTAGTTTACGATACTCAATTCAAGGACTACTTACCTTATTTATGCGGTTTGAATTACTCAAATCGAGAGGTTGGAAACCTTCTACAACGCAAGGCGAATTGCTCAAAAGTGAAAAGCATCCCTGAAGCACAACTCAATTACCCTTCATTTTCCATCTCACTTGGTGAAAAACCTCAAACATACACGAGAACGGTGACAAACGTTGGAGAGGCAAAATCAACTTATCGCGTGGAGATAGTTTCACCACGAATGGTCTCCGTGGTTGTTAAGCCCTCGATTCTAAAGTTCTCAAAGTTGAATCAGAAGATGACGTACCGTGTGACATTTTCCACAACAACAGTGATTAGAAACATGGAAGTTGTTCATGGGTACATGAAATGGACTAGTAATAAGCACTTTGTAAGAAGTCCAATTGCAGTTGTGCTACAAGAGCCAGAAACACCAGATATTGATTAGTTTGTTTGATTTTTAATAATTTGTTTCCATGTATTATAATATAAGCCTACATTAATGGTTTGTATCCATATGAGTTCATAAATCACTCATGTATGGACTAATATTTCTATTTTGATCTTTGTTACTTTTTATTGTACTCTCTTTCATCTATTATAACGGAAAATACTTACTCGCACTCAGTGTTTATACCGAAATTACAATGAGAATGCATATTACTTAACCATAGTTAAGTGATAAAAACTTAAATACAAGACACAATTAATACAAATTCGTGTCGTGTTTGGCCCATTAAAGGAAGAAGCACTTTCTATCATGATTTTTTTCGATCACAAAGGTTCGAATCCCAAGACCTTATGTCTTTTTTTTTTTTTTTTTTTTCCGTTTGGTGTGCAGTGTTCCCTTTTCGCCTGCATAAGGCCATTAAAAGAGGAAGCGCTCCCTACCATGTTTTTTTTCTGCTCTAAAAGTTTGAATCTGAGATATTTGATTAAGGGCGAAGGAATTAAAACTATCCATCCTACAACAACTCATGGTGTCTAGAAAGTAGAGGGAGAATTTCAACATCCAATACCTAAAAGAAGGAATAATATAAAATACTCATCAAGAGTCTTAGTGGTCTAATTAAGTAATATGATACTGACCCTACCAAGATTATTAAAAGATGTAATTTATTCATTAGATGTAAACTTTAACATTTGTACAATTGAATATTATAAAGAGATGAGTATTTTAAGTAGGACGTAGGATAAATCAAAAAAATGCCAGATACTAAATCCAACATCAAACAAGAAATAAAGCAACATCCACATGGTATATGTGGAAAAAAAAGTAGTTAAAGTTCCCATCTTTAGGTGGGAATAATATAGAGACTAGAATTTAAAGTTTATGAGTTCAGAACTTGTCACCAAACTCTTCGCTCATTTTAGTTATTGAGTCCGCGAGGAAATATTTATACGTATCTAATGAATCTCCTAATATAACTACAGTATCTAAGTAAAAGATAGTGAGTTCGATCAAACCCTTACCTAATATAATAGTTCTACCCCTATTATAATATGCACAAAATAAAGGAAAAGGAAAAAGCATGGCTGGCAAGTAGCCTAGTATTTAAGTTTTTTTCTCAGCAAAAAGCTGCATGTTATTGTATGAAATTAGAATTCTTACAGCCAATTAGGAAAATTAAGTTTTATTTTTTGTCTGATAGAATGTGGAATAAGAATACACATGTAACAAAAAGAGCTTGTAAAGAGTAATCCTCGTATAACAATGCCTATATTACCAACAAGGAATGTAGTGGAACGAAGGTGATTCTTGTGTCTTTAATCAGAGGTCTTTGATTCGAGCTGAGAAAATAGAGATAGCTTTTCTTCAATCAAGACTAAGTCAATTCTTAGGAAGGAGTTCCAACTAAAATTATTTTATGTTTTATGTTCTTATTTAATTGTTCCTTTCAACTTTAGTCTTTTTCTATCACATGATACTTCTTTTTTTCCCACACACAATATAATACATTAAGTAACATGAGGGTATCTATTGATTAAACAATTTTAAATCTTGATCTAGATGACCAATCAAAACTATAGGACTAGAGCACTATATATGTTAGTACTTCAAAGAAGGCAAAATCATCACCTTTTCTTTCATGAATACATAATTAGTTCATGTATTTAGAGTTCTTTTAGCTAATTTGTAGCCATGAAGTTCTTGAATATCCTTCTTGTTTTGTTCATTGTTGGTTGTATGTCATGGCCTAGTATGCAAAGCAATTTAGAGACTTATATAGTTCAAGTTGAATCTCCAGAAAGCCAAATTTCAACTCAATCAATGTCAATGGATTTAGAAAGTTGGTACAATTCTTTTTTGCCAAAGAGTATAGCAAGCACAAGCTCGAATGAAGAGGTGCCGCGTTTGATATACTCATATCACAATGTGATGAAAGGCTTTGCTGCAAGATTATCAGCAGAGCAAGTGAAAGAAATGAAAAAGAAATCAGGCTTTGTAAATGCGTGGCCGGAGAGGATATTGTCTTTGCATACTACACGTACTCAGAGTTTTCTTGGATTGAAGCAGAACATTGGCTTGTGGAGGGATTCCAACTATGGTAAAGGCGTGATCATCGGAGTCTTGGACTCTGGGATTTTTCCAGACCATCCTTCATTTAGCGACAGAGGAATGCCTCCTCCGCCTGCTAAATGGAAGGGAAAATGTGAATCGAACTTCACTACAAAGTGCAACAACAAGCTCATTGGAGCACGGATATTCCCAAAGGAAAATGGTTCGCCAATAGATGATGATGGACACGGTACACACACCGCCAGCACTGCTGCTGGCGGTTTTGTGAAAGGTGCCAATGTGTATGGAAATGCTAATGGCACTGCTGTTGGTGTTGCCCCTCTTGCTCACCTAGCCATTTATAAGGTTTGTGATTCGTTTGGTTGCTCTGACAGTGGGATTCTAGCTGCTATGGATGTAGCTATTGATGACGGAGTTGATATCCTATCGCTATCTCTTGGTTCGAGTACTAGTCCCTTCTATAGTGATTCTATTGCACTCGGTGCGTACAGTGCAACACAAAGAGGTATTCTTGTAAGTTGCTCTGCTGGTAATAGTGGTCCATCCGAAAGTTCTGTTGCAAATGAAGCCCCGTGGATTCTCACAGTAGGCGCGAGCACTCTTGACAGGAAAATTAAGGCAACAGTTCAGCTAGGAAACAAAAAAGTGTTTGAAGGCGAATCGGCTTTTCACTCAAAGTCTTTCAGTACAAAATTCTTCCCTTTGTTTGATCCATCACTAAATGCTAGTGAGTCTGACAGCTCTTATTGCGGATCAGGTACGTTGACTGACGGTGCTGTTAAAGGCAAAATAGTCTTGTGTATGATAGGGGGAGGTTATACGAGGATTGCGAAAGGACAAGCTGTTAAGGATGCTGGAGGTGTTGGCATGATTCTAATAAATAGGGTAGAAGACGGTTTCACTACATCAGCTGACGCTCACGTCCTTCCAGCAATGGATGTAACTTATGAAGATGGACTGAAAATCATTGACTATATGAATTCAACGAAGAAACATGTTGCTCGGATTACCTTCCAAGGAACTATACTAGGAGATAAAAATGCTCCGGTTGTTGCTGGATTTTCTTCTAGAGGGCCAAGCATAGCTAGTCGCGGAATCTTAAAGCCTGACATTATTGGTCCTGGTATTAATATTCTTGCTGCTTGGCCTACCTCCATGGAGAACAATACAAAAACAAAATCTACCTTCAATATTATTTCGGGTACCTCCATGTCTTGTCCTCACCTCAGTGGAGTAGCAGCATTGCTAAAAAGCGCTCACCCCACTTGGTCTCCTGCAGCTATTAAATCAGCAATCATGACAACTGCTTATACTGTAAACCTTGCCAACAATCCCATCCTAGATGAAACGCTCCTTCCTGCTAGCATTTTTGCCATCGGTGCAGGACATGTCAATCCATCCAGAGCAAATGACCCGGGACTAATTTATGATACCCCTTTCAAGGACTACTTACCTTATTTATGCGGTTTGAATTACACAAATCGAGAGGTTGGAAACCTTCTACAACGTAAGGTGGATTGCTCGGAAGTGAAAAGCATTCCTGAAGCACAACTAAATTATCCTTCATTTTCCATCACACTCGGAGAAAATCCTCAAACATATACAAGAACAGTGACTAACGTCGGGGAGGCTAAATCATCTTACATTGTGGAAATAGTTTCACCACAAGGAGTTTCTGTGACTATTAAGCCCTCTACTCTAAAGTTCTCGAAGATGAACCAGAAAAAGACATATCAAGTAACTTTTTCAAGAACAGCCAATAGTTCAACCAGTGGTGTAGTTCAAGGATTCTTGAAGTGGACTAGTAATAGGCACTCTGTAAGAAGTCCAATTGCAGTTGTTCTAGAAGAAACTGCAACTTTGGATTTCTAGACTCGTTTCATTTTTAAAATTATTTGCTCCATGTAACAAGCCTGGATTAATTGTTTGAATCCAAAATGTAGAATGAATGCAGAAAGTACTCATGATATTCTAATATTCTTGTGTTACTTTCATTTTAGAGTGAACTACTATTTTTTCTATTCTCTTCTTTCACTTTCTTTATTTACCACATCCTTTCGTCATAGTTGAATTTCACTTTACATTATCAAACTTCCAGGTATCAGAGAAATGATGCTGAGATTGAGGCTGTTTATCTCAAGTCAACCGGAAAAACAGCATTATTGAAGCTCGAGCTAGCTCAGGCTCAGCCACGATGGAAAATGGAAATGGACAGATCGATTACTACCATCCACTATACTTGCAAGTTTCAGGTTCTCAATTGATTTCGATCAAGCACACAATGCTAAATCAATTATGCCTTGTGGAGTAGGTAGCTCTCCCGTTCAACAACAAGCTGAATTTGCACAGAAACTGTTATAAAATGGATTTTGAGCCTAACTCAACCCAAAAGCTAGCTCAAAAGTGAGGAATGCTCAAGTCATATAAGGAAACCAAGTCCCCCATCCCTTAGCCGATGAGGGGGACTCAACACCCCCCACATGCCCAGGCCTGCCAACTGGTGCTTGAACAATATAAATGGGGCCCAACATTGGTGAAACAAAGAATTCGAATGGGTTCATCTCTGATACAACCACCAACCCTTTTTCATCCGATGTGGGACTCTTTAACACCCCACTTCACGCCTATGGGGGCCATCATCAGTAAACAAGAATCGGGGTGGATCCTACTCTGATAACATGTTCTATATGAAATGAATCTTGGGCATAACTCAACCACGAAAGCTAGCTCACGAGGTGAGGCTTGTCCGTGCCCCACCCCTCAGCCTTATATTTTCTTTTAGTGCCATTACTTTCACCGTTTTAGCACAGGGAATAATTTTATCAACGACTAATATGATTCCACACCATGTTAATCCCCCATTAAAGAAGGAAGCACTCCCTACCATGAGTTTATTCGATTATGAGTGGAGGGTTTAGAAACTTGTGTCTTTTTTTTTTTTTTAATTTCTCATTCAGTGTTCAATGTTCCCTTTTAAGGCCTGCCTAATTCGGATTCACTTGCATAAGGCCATTAAAGGAGAAAGCGCTACCTACAAGGGTTTTTCCGCTCTCAGAGTTTGAATTAAGGGCGAAGGAATTAGAACTATCCATCCCACGACAACTCAGAAAGTTGAAGGAGAATATCAATATCCAATACCTAAAAGAAGGAATCAAAAATATATATAATATCAAGAAAACCAGTCTTTGCATGTGGTGTATGTTGACACCAAATTTTATCCCTCATTTCTTCTAATTTATTTCGTTGAGCTTCTAAATTACTAATAAGTAGAATACTTTATAATTCATTATTATTTTCCATTAATCACTATTGCTATCGTAATTATCTATATTACTTTAAAATCATCTTTTTATTATGATTTTCACTATTTCAATTTAATTTTTATCAACATTACTATTATTACGTTAATGTCGTCTTCTTTAAAATAGTATTTTATTTCAAGGTTTTACATAATGTAGATATACTAGTTACTAATTTAAAAGTTGAAAAGAAATAATTGAAAGAAGGAAAAAAGGGAAAATTGTATATAATAGCAAACTATTAATTCAAATTAAATGCTATAAATATAGTTTGATTTAATTGTACTCCATAGCAAACTGTTGCTATTTCACCTCTCTCCTGGTGAATCTCGCTCGCCACTCTCGTTCTCTCCCTCGCCTCTCTCGTTTTTTATACAAACGCAAGTGTATAAAGTGCGTTTGTGTTTGTATAAAGCAAGAGAAAATTGTATATATACATATATTTTCGTTCCCCTCTCTCCCCTCTCCCAGATCTCGCTCTCTCACTCGCCTCTCTCACTTTATACAAAAAACGCAAATTGTATAAAATGCGTTTGTGTTTGTATAAAGCGAGAGAAAAT